>JBCAUG010735220.1:0-11765 GCA_038406175.1 Haplosyllis leylae | reverse complement strand
AGATCCCTGTGGGGCTCTCAACCTAGATGTGCAAGATGTGTATGCGAATGGCTGCACCGTAAATGGGCCGGTGCAATGGACCAATTTCCTCTGAATGTAAAAAAATCAACTGAAAAGCCACTTTGCTTCTAAGGAAATTGGATTTAAAAAGGAAAACACAAGGAAAATGCTGAAGTGGTGCTCAGAAATATCATATCCATTAGGGGCCTATTAGTTGGATGTATCCCTGGGAGGATGCTAGGAAAGTTTTATCTGATTTTTAGCCTCGAGAGGATTGTAATCAGCCATGTAGAATATCCCGCGACTTGTTAGGCCCCAGGGCTCTGCACACAAGACTTTTTGAACCATATAATATGATAACATAGTCTCAACCATTGCTCACTCTCGTGAAATCAATGAACGCCTGTGACACTTAAAATATTCAATTGAATCAAAGAATAAAGGCAAATTATTGGGGTTTTCTCTAAATGCAGCAGAGCTTTCATTGAATGCAGTGAATTCAGAGAATCTGAGAAATAACTGAAGCATGAATTAGGCTCAATTTAAGGATCCCCTCTGTTACCTTTTACAAGGTAATGTGATACAATTACCTTAATAAGGGTACTATTAATATACAATAGGGAAACTGCATTCTGCCAAACAAGCTGTAACCACTGACAGCTCACCACTAAACAGCCCACTATTATGTAATGACCAATAGTATAGCTTCACAGGGGGTATTTAACCTACACATGAGCCCCCCCATTAGGGTTCCCACCATGAGCCTTGACAGCTAACACACAACCTAGCTTAAGCAGCAGAGTCCCATAACCAGAGTGCCAACTGTACTACTGCCACCATTACTTATTCTATTCACTGCCGATTACAGAGAGAGAAATACTTATTAGTTAAAGGACCGAGCTAATAAGAAAACACTTTGACTTCCTGGCACTGAGGTAGAGTGCTGGTTTCTTACACAACAGACAGCAGGCTCGAAGACAGCAATCCCTTTTTTAAAATAATATAATTTTTGTTACTGAATTCAGTGAAAACATTTAGGGAAGACTTTGGGTGGTAAATTGCAGAAGATTAAGGAAATAATTTTCAACGATTTGGCCAAGATCAAACGTTTCACTTAATCAATCTTTGAAATTGATCAGTTTTCACTCCTAAACAATTTGGCAACAGAGCCGTACTGACTGGTCGTATTCAATGTGGCATGCGGACTAAGTGCCTGGAAATTTCTTCACATCACATGACCATAGAATATCAATGGAAAAAATGGCACTTGTGTTTTCATTTTATTTCAAATATAATACTGCTGTATTAGCTAATATTTGGTAATCAATAAATTAAGCCATATTATTGCCACCAATTCCAGTATAGTTTATTGTTGGGTATTTGGCAAATGATTGAATATTCCACTTGACAGAATTGCTTTCTGATCAGTAGCCCACTGATTTATTATTTTATTTTATAAATCAATAGACTATACTGGAATTGGTGGTAATAATATGCCTATTACAAATGTTAAAATAGAATGGAATGAAAATACCAATTTGAATACAATCATTGGAACTGCGGAAATACACCAATGATCACGTTTACTAGTCAACCATTGGTGACATCGAGAGGAAAAATGTAATTATCGCATGTTTAAATATTTCGTGATATCTATGGTTTCATTCAATTTGGGAATATTCTCGGAGAAAATAGACTCTAACTAAAACTGTGCAGCAACTATCACAACAGCTTGTTACATTTTATCCCCAGTGTTCCTCATAAATATCATGAAAGAATACAATTTGTTCATATTTAAAAAAAAACTTGAAACAACAGTTGATTTTTATTATTATTATTCATTCGCAACAAATATAATGTAGGTAACAACTATTGACATTTATAATCCCCATTCTCTTGTCTTCAGAGCAAAAGTCACAACCCACTGAGATACATCAAACAGCTGAGCTATTTACCCAATTGATTATGCAGTGTCATTCAGAGATTGTGATACAGGGAGCCCGGGGCATGACACAACACACAATATCCAGCTTCAATCAATCGGCACATTAAGAAAAGTTTGTAACTTTGTGACTGTCAGTCGATCAGTCACAAGTTTACTGACATGCACAAGGGATAAGAACGAAGAGTAATTCTTTTCCTTTTCGGGTCAACTGGGTGCTTAAAACCAGTATTCAATGAGTGATTTTAGCTTAGAAGGAACATTAAAAAAATTATGTTTTAATTATTCAGTCGAGCTTGCCTTTTTGGTGTACCAATTTTTAACATTTACAATGGGATTTTATGCCATAGAAACTCGCTAATGTTCCAAATTTTGGTTACCGAATGACAGCTCAAGTTTAACTTTATTGAATGCAAATTCACACTAGTTTGCACTAATGTAAACTTAATTTAAAGATGTAATAACTTTCATTTCATTAATTGAAAAATTGACCTTTTTTCCGTCCATGTTTGGAATTTCTCAACAGTATATCTCAGCGCAGTGGTGCATGGTTTAGGGGATCATTTATAACAAGCAGGGCATAACTGTCACTGATACCCACTTAAGCTTATTCATTAGGGAGGAAAATGACCCATCCGTAATGTCGTACTATTGAAAATATGCTCATTATCAGTTAATGTGGTGTACTTCATAAACTTTACGTAGCGCAACTGTAGTTCACATATAAAACCGAGTGGCCAAACTACGATAAAAAATTATGTTTTGCAAACATTCGGTTGGGTGGTCACCTTCTTATCGCTCACCTTATTTTTCATCGCAGTTCCCTTTTACGGTTGAAAAATCTTTGCAAACTAATTTGACTGTAAAGAGAGGTTCTACTACACCACAATTAAAATGTCAATATCTCACAGAGTACGGGACATTAATTGGTTACACACACTTACTCTGGGTACCACATCGTAAAAAGTGCAAATAAAATGGGAAAGTAGTTCTAAAAAGGAATCCATAAATACTAAAAAAAAAGCTGTACATCCAAAATACCCAGTTGATCATTTGTTGACAATGTCGTTTAGAATATACTAATCATGTTATTTGGTGAACCCTTACACAAGTAAACCAGCGAAATACTGTTCTCTAATGATTTCTCTTCTAAAATCTATGTAAAGGCAGTGTGTCTTTTTGGGTAGCTGCCGGGGCTTTTGCAGTTGAACTTGCGTGTGTTCCCCACAAGAGTAAGTAAGCTACTAAACGTTTTAAGGTTCCAGCTTGTCTACTTTCTGTGAGTACATCAAAAGTATGATATTAGAGAAGTTTGTGACCATTAGATGCGGTGCCATCTTCCCTAAATGGAAAGTTGTACCTAAATGAAACTTTTACCACTGTTCCGGGGTCGGAGAATCTTTACAAACCCATTGCATGGAAGGTTCGCATTAATCTCGTTTCAAATCACATGTTTACTGTCGGTTGTTTCCACACTTAAAACTACCTGCTAGTCAAAGTCTATTATTCTATTTGTGTGGGCCCTACTCTGTGGAAGTCATGAAAGGATAGTTAATTGCCTGTCTGGAAGGACCTTTTCTGAAATAGATAATAAAGATGTCGTTGACTGTCTTGGAACTGCAGTAACAATCATGTTCTGCAATCTACTTCCTAGAAAAGAAATTGATTTCTGGATGATTTATTTTCCAAAACAGTATCTCCTTAGATAGCTGGTTAAGTTTAGGCGACATTAAGTTCTGCCGACGCAGTAGGAATAGAATCTAAATTAAAATAAAGCTTCAGTTTCAACTCTATTTTATCAAACAAAAATACAAATTCTCACATAGAAGAATTCAAAAGGTATTTATATTTGTAATGTCAAGTCAAAATGAAAAACAGGTGAAAGTCTATTTGATATATGTACGAAGAATGTGATTTCACAAGTACAGACAAGGCGTGACAAAATTCAAACTGAAACATCCTGGTCTGGCATGATCATATGAAAAGGATAAAAAGTCTTTTCGGAGAGGGAAGCACAAAAAGATGAGGATTGACAATTAGATATCCCAATGATCATCTAATTCAATTTCCAGCCAGCCTTTTGTATTTTAAAGCGCATCTACCTTTGTCATTTATGAGGACCATGAATTTTAATTGCAGAATACTCAGTAATTCCAGTCTTTCTTCTGTGGTAGTCTTAAAAGAAGAAAAATCCCACGATGTCAGTGGAATATGTCTCTATTCATCTGCACAAAAATTGAAACCATTTTTGCTGTGGAGGCACCAGGGATATCCAAACCAAGTTTAGTCTTTATCAGATTATTAATGTTCAGCATTTTCAGGAAGAAATAACTTGAAATATAATTTATCATGAGCTTTTTTCTGTGGTAAAGACTGTCAATGCTGGACTTTTTATAAACACAAAACTAATTTCAGATAACTGTTCCCGAGATACAAGGGTGCTTCCAGATTTGGAATTTAAAGGTTCTGAGTTTCAACTAGATTCTACTTCCAAACGCCTACTCCCAACAGTTGCGTTGTGTTCTGATTGAAATGAATATTCACTTTGGTAACAAACTGAATTTTTAAATTTGAAAGGAAGAAATGAAAATGGAACAACACGGAATAACATGGGAGGTGGGTTGCAAAAAATCGACTACAAGGTATTCAGAAATTATGCTCAGAAGTCAATGCAAGGTCAAATATCACAAGTTGATTCTTTTGATTCTGACAAAAATGCAGAGCTTGGGTGTGTTTTTCTCATCTAACTATATAGCATCCTTATAAGTAGTGTGCATCAATGAGTCTAATCTGATCGACCGATTTGCAGTTATACTTGAAAATCTAGATCTAAATATAATTTTGTGGAATTGCGTCGTCGCTTATTGTTTACTTTTCCTGCCCACGTTCTTGAAACATTCTTAGTAATGTGACCGTGTTATATTTGATTGCTGATTGAACCATAATTTCATTTTCTTTAAGCATTAGAAATGTTCATCATACCATATCATATCAACAGACAGAGAAAACACATTCCGAAAGAGGTCAATATCTTTCATGTGGATCAATGCTCTGATTTCTACTTTGAAGTCTTCAGGAAATCTCAACTATTTGGAATTTCATAAAGCCAAAAAAAATTTTTGTAAACATAAATCTCACAACTTTTTGGGGTCAATACTATTATCCTTTCTTGACTTTTCAGATAACAAATAGATAGAAAATGTGATAGATTAACTAAGCCATTTATTATTCCATGCTTTTGATTGGTGGAGGGATGCTGCGTACGTAAGTGTTCCAAATTAAGGTGGTTTATTTTTCAAAATTAGACTATTCGTCTAACAATCTTACATATCGACATTATAACATATGATGTGGAACACCATGCAACCAATTTACAAGGCGCGATCAGCACTCCCCTTCACACAACACGCTATCGGCATTATTGCTGTACTCGAGGGAAGCTATAGGCAATAAAATGCAAGCAAATGCTCAATATTTCAGGCTTAACGTGAGATTCTGTGGTATTGCGGTAGAAACACGTTGACAGTAGTTTGAAGAAAGGAAACTATACATCAATCAAATGGTGGCAATACAAAGATGTGAAGCCTTCTAGTTTCTTCATAACTGTTGAGCAAATTAAAAAATACACATTCCAGATTGATTCCCTTGTATCTCTCAACTGTAATTACTGAACAAAAACCTTGAATTTAAAAACCAAACCAAACGAAAATAACAACTGTAGTACTTGACTTGCAAGTGATACATGGTGTATCAGTTACAGCTGTGGAATAAGATTTCAATTTTACAAAAGGTTGTGGAACAGATGATCTTTCAAGGAAGACGAATACATACCATTTTTAAATCAACATTTGCAGCATTATATTTAACGTTTAATAAAAAAATGGTACAATACCGAGCAATTTGTGGTCAGAAATCAAGACAGTGGACTTGACAAGTATTTTGTTTCATCATTCGAGCCAAAACACCTAAGTGTGAGGACACACTTAAGTCCTGGAACCTGTGATTAATAGATTTAAAGACCCTTTATCTCGTACAACTTCAATGGCTCAGAACCAATTTAACATGCATATTGGGGTCAGCTCAGGACAAGGTAACACTACAGTTGATTTCCTGTACTTTATCACTGCACTGTGATTTGTTATTGGGGCATATTTTGGTGTCCGTCTTCAATGAGTGTTCCGAAATATATAAGCTGAAGGTAGTGGTGAAAAATTACTTGCCTTTGTACATTTATTTTCTGTTCAGTTTTGGAAATTTTCTCAGAATGAGACAAGCTTGCGTATCAACATATGCGAAACAAAGTTATGTGTACAATTTACCAGAGCTGAAGTGAATTTTTGATTTTCAAAGTGATAACAAAATCAGATGTTTGCTGCATTTCGTCACACAACTGCTCTGCAAAATACTCAATTGCTATTCAGGCATGTTTCAAAAATGGAAACAACTTTGATGAAAGCTGCAACCTTGATGGAGACGGAGGAAAGATTGCAGGCTACAGGGTGACTGTCGAAACCTTAAGGCAACATAAACATTAGTTGTTCAACCATGTGATATGATAAAAAGTTACTTGCCATGAAAGTAACTGATACTGCAATGTAAACAGTTTCCTGATGGACAGATGATGGGGTGATGCAAATTGGTAAAAAGTTACTTTGACCATATTATTACCCTGTATTTACAGTCAAAATCAAAAAGTTTATCTTTTGTGGTTCTCTCTTCCTTTGCTTTTACACTTTGGCAGAAATTGCTTGTCGGCAACTGTTCATGTTCCTCAAATGTCATTTTATCTCTGTCTCACCTATTTTTAGCCGACAATTTGGAAAAAGACAATTTTATATCAGTGCTAGGAATAGGCCCATTTACAACTGTTGCTAATTTTTTTTTCTTATTACTTTAACATAGCTCTGATAATGCGTCTTCATCTGTTCTCAGTCCAGACTATGAACAACACAAGTATTTCTTAAAGGCCAGAGATTGAATCTGAAGGTAATAGCAGTTTTACACACAACAATTACTAATATCCTGAGAGCACATAGTGCACCGGCTGTGCTAAATTTCCTTTCAAAGGAAACTAATAATCAATGCATTAAATACTGTTTATATTGGTATTAACTGTGAAATTGACCCCTTCGGTTTGCCAATATCACAGATCAATAAACTTAGGTAGACCTGGGTTGTGGCGGATAATTTTCACTGTTGGCTGTAAATAATAGTACGCAAACTATCTTGAATCCATCAATAATGGGACCTACTTTTCAGTTCATCTGAGCAAACGAAAAAGAACATTCCTTGAGTGTTTTGTGATGGTTTATAGTTTTGCACAGCAACTATTTAAAGATCTAAATGTCTCAGATCAGTTTAAAAGCCTCAGAAGAAATCTTGTTAAGTTACTTAATAAAAATCTTTGGTGTGTGTTCACACCAAAGTCTTTTGAAAACATGATTTAGGTACATTCACTATTGCATTGATTAGTTTGCAATAATGATCAGCAGTGCCAAAGGCATTTGTATCAAATCAATGACAAAAAATACGCATTTACTGTACATAATCTCGACTCTGCAAAGACTCGGCGTCTTGTCTTGAACGACACACAGATCTTCCCTATATCACAGAGATAACCTTTAATTTCAAAGAAAACAAGTAGCTCGAATTTTGTGGAGGAGTACATAAAAAATTTCGAAGTATGGTTTAAATTATAAGCCCAGTTCTCATGGAAAGGAAACAAAACACCCGTCTTCCTGAGCTTCTTAACTTAGTCTCACATTACAAGAAATTGTAAACTTTAAGGATCGTATACATTTCAAGGTACCTAACAAAGGATTTTATTTAATTTTGTTGAGATTTTTGTTAGGAAATGTTACGTATTGCTTTTTATGCCTTGAATTTTTTCCATGGTGGAAGCTACTCTGTGGAATGAAAAATAGAATTAAGTAACACTCACCGTTTGAAAGGGCTCGCAGTAGAAGGTTCACACAGAGATATCCCAATACATAATATGTGTTCATTCTAGTTTGGCCACACGTGAAGTGACTGTCGGAGCTGCAGTATGCCTTCTGTGTCCACATCAGCAGTGCCTGTCCGCATTTTATAAGTGTTTAAACTTCCCGTAAACGTTTTCTTTTTTCATTTCGGTAACACGTCTTTCACACGTATATATCTTTGACATTAGCTTCAGTGATCTTTTCTAAAATTGCTGTTCTGTGCACATGAATGAAATGCAAGCGATAGGAGAGTAATTGCCTGTGAGTTTCCAACAGAGTTTCCGTGTCTTTTGTCACTTTAAAACGCCTTTTCCTTTCAAGCTGAATCCATCTTTCAACACTTTATCTACTCTGACATACATATCAGGTTCTCTTTGATGGCTGAGTGATAGCTGCATCCTTTTGTTGTTTGGATTGCCATAGGTGCCACATTCGGTGATGTTGCATGATCTCTAACAATCCTGGTGCCAGCAATGAGCCCTAAAATTACAAAAAAAGCAAGTGTGACTTATTTTTACTGTGTTTTAGGTTGATAAAGTTACACAACAAGAAATTCAATTGCATGTCTGGGAAAAAAAAATTTTGATCAATTCCCAATTTGTAACATCTCACATCGGACGATAACTACCACAAATATAGAAGCTTATTTGAATGATTTCTTCAACAACAAAGCAAAACAAAATTTCCTTCAATTGGATTATCCTAGTATATTATGTAGAATGCACTTATTTGTACATCCACAGACTTATTTCTTTAGTGGGAGAATTTGTTTCAAAGCTCCGAGTCAGGCGTGTTGCTGACAGCTGAGTTTTTAAAGGGAGATCCTTCGAGGAATCTGCATTCCTTTACAGTGAAGCTGCTTACAGGCCCAGCTGCAGGTCTAGCGTCCTGGCAGGAAACATCTCTACTGAACTTATTGATGCCGAGAAAGGGCTTTTATGGGGCGGTGTCTCAAGTACCAAATGACGTTTGCCACACAAGCCAGGGCGCGCGACAACGAAGAGGAGTTTTTTATGCTAATAAAAAGCTGCTAAGAGGTTAATGGGTGTTCCCATGACACAGAAAAGTTACAGCAATCCTCTACAGTTATTAATGTTTTCTTTTAGCAGCGAAAACAATTTATTTCATAGATCTATATCATTCCACAAGCAAAGCAATGCAAGTCAGGAAATAAAATTGATATGATAACAACTTTAGTTTAGTGAAATGGCCTTCTCAGCATTGATGAAAAAAGGGGGTGGAGGTAACCTGGATTGGGAAAGCATCAGATAACTCGTGGCAATTTTGTTACTAAAAGAACCAGTAAAAGGTGCTCATCATTTTCTTCAGGTACAATTGAGTCCCCGACAAGGAGACGCATTTTACTGGGATTTTGCGAATAAAATTCCAGAAAGGTTTCACAAATAGCGACAAGGGTGTACAGAAAACAAGCCGTGTTTAATGGCTTCTAATGGATTCTTTGAGTAGGCTTTAAGCTAAAATAAAGATTTTGATTCAACAAGATTCAAGCAGAAAAGTGGGAGTATTTTTACAGGGCTAATGGTGGTAAAACTGTTACACAAAAGATTTTTGCATCATATTCTCTTTACGAATTGTCACGGACATCCGTTTCAGAGGCTAATCTCATAGTTAGATTGATTGTTCAAATTTGCTTTTTTCCATATAACGTTCAGTGAAATAAGAAGAACTAAATTGTTTGTGGCTGATAATGAAAACAAATACTATTACACAGTTTTTCTTGGGAATAAATGTCTTAGAACTGCAATCAAAATTGCGTTACAAGGTGAAAATGCCAGCTTTAATAACCATCAACATAACTTCCGCATTCTATTTATTAAAATAAGTATGAAACCATTTCAGGAAAGTAAACGATAGGCATTTGAAAAATGTCAAGAGTTAATTTTTGATTTCTCTGTTCAACTTAAGAGACCACATGTTGCAATATTGCACTTGCGCATTGTTTCTAATCAGAGCTAATAAGAAACATCAAGGAATGAAAAAAAAATCATTTGGCTGACTTGAATGCAAAATAGCTGTTCTGCCTCACACTAAAGTAATGGATAAAACATCTCAAAATATGCATCAAGATTCATATTTTCTATTATCAACATTTAATTAGGTGACCAAAGCGCAAACAATGATGGACTTTCAAAGTTCTGAAGATATCATCCACCCATAATTGGTAAAACACCTCAAATGTCTCAAACTTGAAACTATCTATTTTCACATAGTAACTGCCTGGGTTGCTAGGGGCCACAATTGGTAACCAAGGGCAAGCAATGATGGAATTTCAATATTCTGAGACTATTTTCCAGCCAAAATGAGTAAAAGACTGCACAATATGCCTTAGACTTTAGATACTACCCTATTATCACCCACTTACTGGTTGCTATGGCAACCAATTGTAGCTAAAATATTGTATTCCTTATTATCACCGACTAACTACATGCTTGATAGGGGCAATAATTGGTAACTTAGGGCCACCAATCGTGACCAATACTCATAATGAGTAAAACACCTCACAATACACCTGGAACTTCAAATTCTCAAAAATGTTCTGTCAAATGAATGGAGCAATGAATAGCATTTAAGATGGCCACCATATTGTAGATCTAATATGATCAGCAAAAGTCCCATCTAAATTTATTTAAATTTGAAAGTTTTCTGAGTTTTCTAATGTTTTCTCCCCGCCACTGTGTATTAAGGCACTGTGTCTGAGGTAGCTGCACAAATATTCATGTGTGTGCACAACATTCCTTCAACCTTCCATAACAAAAGACCAAAAACTGTCTGTCAACCTCACAGATGGTTCTACGAGCCACCAATAAATGATTTTAGTTCTTTATTGACCTCATTAAGTACGACAGATATCAAAAGTACTTTTTGTAGGCTTTATGCCATCACTGTTACTTTCCTCAAATTTTCGTTAAATAAAACGTTTTACCTGCCCCAACCAATAAAAATAGCTGATTGTTTCAAAGTCTTGCGACAGTTTTTTCTCAGGCGTGTTGCGAAAAAATATCACTGTCCAAAACAGCACAATGTATCATGAAATGGTGTTATCCTAGGGTAAATTAAAATATCGAAATGTAACCAAGGCCACGCCCGAGTGGTTAGTGTCATATGAATTAATTCAAAATGAAATGAAAACGAGATTCGTCAAAACATTGGAACATATAGAGTCGGAGTCAATTACAGGTTAGGAAGATAAATTCTCATGAAATATATGGAAGGAAAAAGGAATTTAGAAAGACTAGACAAAACAAATTGATTGAAATGAAGATCAATATCAGAAAATTACTTTGACTTCTGTCAAAGTGCTGACTTACTGTACTTGAATCGTAAAAATGATGAAACTGTTACATTAACCTGTCATAATTCATCATGGACTATCAGTCAACGAACGGAACTAAAACATGCAGACTCCAGCCAGTGTGACAAGCCTGTTGCCATATCCACACACTTATAAAATGTGTCTGTAAAACCCATATTGGAAATATTTCTTTGTTTGTTGGTTGGTTTGTCTGTTTGTCTGTCTGTTTTGCCTGTCTGTACATTTCAGGTAGAAAGCAATTTTAATTTGGACGGGGATTGAGAATTTGCTATGCAACTCAAACGGAAAACAACATGTCAGATGTTATATTAGCCAAATAAATCCTACATGTACTGATATTTGTCTGAAGTTATTGATAGTTCAAGGTTTAAGCTGCAGAGGTCAGCAGCTTTAGCAGGAGCATGCTGCAGCTTCAGCAAAAGAAAGGAGCCTGCAGCAGCTCTAGTTAGTTGATGTGTGTACAGCTTAGAGAGAACTTGTACTTAGGATTGTGTGCTGAGGAAATAAA
>JBCAUG010735209.1:0-11766 GCA_038406175.1 Haplosyllis leylae | reverse complement strand
AGCATATGAATCTGGCCAAGAACATGCTCAGAGTTCTCCCTGTGAATGTGTTCTCGGGTTTGGAGAATCTGCGAGATCTGAACATGGAAAAGAACTTTCTGGAAGAACTCTCAGAGGACGTCTTCGCAGACGCAGAGCGTCTTGTATCTCTTAACCTGAGGTCAAACAGATTGCGTCACCTTGATCTTGGCGCCCTGTTGTCAAGGTTACACAACATAAAGTACCTGGATGTAGCAAGGAATTCCATTTCTGAGGTCAAAACACCAGAAACTCATGCGCAGAGAGGTTTATTCTACCTTTCCGTGGCAGACAACAACCTGGAGACCCTCAGTGAGAACGTCCTGCAAACCCTGTCTCCAGGAGGCAATATGCGTCTCTATGGTAACCCTTGGTCATGTGACTGCAGGATCACCTGGCTGCGCGACCTTGTTGCTGAAAGCGAATTCAAACTTCCAGACTCGGATGAGATTGTCTGTAAGCAGCCTTCGCACCTCACAGGAGAACAGGTAAAGGATCTAAATACAGCTGTAAACCGCAGTGATTGAATTTCAACATTCAACTATCTTTGAATATCATTGTTCACTGCTATTGTCGCAGCAAGGCTAAAGCAAACCTGATATAAGACAAAGAAATCAAAGAAAATAAATAGATCTATCTCTGATGTGCATCATATATTTTTCTTATCTTCATCAAGACTCGAAGTAATTGGGACATTTGTTAGTTAAATGCTGGTGAAATACATTAAAATATGACTATAATTCAGAACTTGCCGGAAATCAGACACACTTCGGCATTTGACAGAAGTTATGATTGTCTTTTACCATTTTTTTCTTTTTTTCAGATTGGTGCCCTAAGTCCACACGAACTTCACTGCCCACAGAGTGATGGAGGAAGTTATCACAAGTATCAGTATGGAGCAGATAAACCAACCCTAGCATGTACCTTTATGCCTCATGCCCAAAACCAGAGCACAAGGGAACACGTCAAGTGAGTCATCAGAGCTGTTTACAAATTCACTTTAATAAAGAAATGTAACATCTGACAAAACCCCAATTCTTTTGTTACTAGATAAAAGCTATCCAACATTGTTTTAAGAGGCAGATGTCACAAATACGTAAGGAAATCTTTCCCAATTCATTGGTAGATATAACTCAAACAAGCAGAGTATGGCAGCATTGCTACTTTGGTCTCTTCGAAAATGATTATCTACTCACGCCCAATTAAGTCTCAGTCTAGTTTTCGTGAATTTTGAGCCAAATCCCCCTAGGTTTTCCTAACTCTAAATATTAATTTAATTCTTTTGGGGATCATTCCAGTGAATGCTTCGATGGGTTTGGGTAAATTGTTTTGAATTTAAAAATAAAATTAATGTCTCATGGAACCATTTGATGTCTATCTAAATATGAAATACGTCTTTTAAGTTGATCTGCATGCAATGCGAATGATAGCAGTAGAATTATTGGTGACTCGATTACGAACCACCTTGTGACCGCCCGCGTACGCAGTACGACGGGAAGGTACTGTTTTCACAGGCTTCTGTCTGCCCACAGGGAGTTGGGGGTTTCCAGTCCCACATTCATTCCCTGGTCTCTGATTCTGTGTCCTTTGGGGGGGGGGGTAACCTAGTCCCTGGTTCTTTCTCTGGTCTTTGGTCCCATGTCATTTGGGGGGGGGGTAACCTAGTCCCTGGTTCTTTCTCTGGTCTCTGGTATCATGGAGGGGGTACCCAGGAGGGGGTACCCTCCCCCAGCCAGGACAGGACAGGGGGGTACCACCTCTCCCTACCGGGACAGCATAGGGGTAACTCCCTCCCTCGGAACAGAACAGCAGAGCGAGCACTTGCTACACAGCGGGCGGTATGCCTCTTGCATTCACGCAGGAGGACTTTCTTGTTGCTTCTATTCTTTAATTTGGCTAGTTTTTGGCAGGCTGCTTTGGCTGGCATGCCAAGTTAATGAGGTTTTGACCAAATACAAAATTAAATGGATAGCATCTCAGGGGCAACCAATGAGATTGATGTCAAACATTTTCAACGCCTCATTCTGATTGGGTGTCCGGGGAATAGATGCTGGGCCACCAGATGTACAAACCTTCACTCTACATCTCGTTTTATTTTTACTATATATCTTAATGACATTTCTTTCATCTCGTTAATATTACTTCTTATTCTAAATGATACTCAATCCTACCCCTTTTCACATGTTTGTTACCGAAACTAGGTTAATCTCATTTCAACTTCATTTTCTTTTCAGATCGCGTAAATTGGACATTTTAGAATGGATGGTAACTGTCTACAGCAATCAGAGTAGTTGCAGCGGGGTCGTGCTGTCTTCTAATTGGCTACTCACTCCTTCCGGTTGTTGGAAGGAGTATCATGGAAAGAAACTCTCATACGAATTGGGATCATTTGACAAAAACACTGAAGACACAAAATCTCTTCAAGTACAGAACATTGTATTTTACCCAGGTCCACTAGACATTGCCCTGATAAAGGTCAGAGATGGAAATGATTCTTTGATAAACCAGCATGTTTTCCCATGTATATTGTCAGAAAACGGAGGCACTTATGCGAAACAGAACAAGATGAGTGGCATTCTAGAGGCGAAAATTCCGTTGAAGTCAGCCACATCAGCCAAAGTTCGATTCCGAGGATTGCCTCTTCGCATTGTTCAAAAGAATGATCCCTCATGTCCCAGTGCAGAGACAGACATATGTGCTAAAGCCCCAAATGGGAAGGACACAGACATTTCCAGACTGGTGACAAAGAACGCTCCATTCTTTGTCAAGGTTGGAAGGACAAGGTGGTCATTGGCTGGCTTCGGTATTGTGTCAGCCAATCAGCATGCCGTTGGATTTGAACTCTTATCAAAGGCCATAGGTTGGATGGATGATCTTATTCTAGATCATAGAGAAAACTACCTCTGAACTAAGAAATCTATATCCATATTTGAATTATCTAATGTTTGGTTATACACCATAAATTTATATAACAAGTTCAAGATTTTTTAATCTGGTCAACTGGTATTTCAGTATATTGTTCTTACAATGGTGCTGCAGCTTTACAGTTATTACTTTCAAAAGAGAATCTCACTTAGCTTTAAACTGATAACGAAGTAAGTTACCAGCCTCTTCAAGGTGGTACTTTTTTGAATATTGAAAAGGCGTCACGCACCAAAAACACTCTCTCGATCACTTTACTGTCTCCACAGAGGGCAAGAAATATGACACCATCATTTCAAAGAAAATTATATTGAGTGTGTAATGGTTGCGGAAACTTTGTAACTGATGATGTTAATTTGAATGTGTTGGAAAAAATACTACCCACAGATAGTATATCCCACTATCTATGAAGCAATTGTGCAAAGGTACTAATTGGTAACTCATAGAGTAACGCAAAAGGTTTAATTCATGCCATATGAAGATGTCTTATGAAAAATGTATTATATGGCACTTCTTGGCTCATGGCTGGTATTTCACATTTAGGAAGGTTATTGTCAATTATAATTTTGTTCCAATGTACACTGTACATGTTTCAATGCAGAAAGCTGACCACACACAATGTTGCATATGCTCCGATGCTACTTTGTATTGGTGGCGACAATGGATGCACCAGTTTTTAAGTGCGAAACAGTCAAGTTCCCAGATGTTGTCCAATGCCCATATATTGTTCATACCAAAATGTTGTCCACATCAAAGATGTTGTCCATGTTAAATATTGTCCACTTCCAGATATTGTCCTTGTTTAGATATTGTCTACATCCAGATGTTGTCTATATCAGATGTTGTGCATGCTTAAATTGGACTCAAATATGTGGAATTCTTGCACTTCCTAATATTTAGATGAATCCACTTAATTCCAAAACCAAAATAGGCATAACATGATTCATGACTTTTGAATAACCTTTATTTTCCTGCACGAACCTGCCACATGTTGTTTTATCTGGCAAAGAATCACCACTTCATGAATTACTGCCAGCTTCCTATGACTGCCAGACAATGTTAAGCTTCCTAAGAGAAGATGAAGTTATTTCATATGGATTTTTTATCTGCCATAACATCATCATTCTAAATGGATGAATTACAATCTTTAACTTCCTGTAAGAAGACACATTAAATTCATATCCCGATTTTCTACCTGTCGTTCCATCCCTGCACTAAAATTTATAAAAAACTTGACAATCTTGTTTTCAGGTGTTGTTTTTCTAATCTCCCATTTCATTTTCACTTCAAAATTGAAGAATGACTTTGAGAACCTTTTAGATTCCTGGAAGAACATACCAACGTTGTTTTACTTGGCAAGGAATCCCTCTTCGAAATTGACAAATGATTTCAACTTCTGCTGTCTTTGATGATTTGGACATATATTACGAAAAAATGTTCACCCAACAATATGTATTATTAAAAAAAATCAAATGTCCAGGCAAATATCTGCTTCCGATTCAAATATATTCCTGAATTTTAGAAGTAAATTTCTACTTCTGTATCTTCCCTAGTTTCAAAAAAGGGATTTCATTGTGCATAAACTCTCTTTGGCCCCTCTTAGGATAGTCCCAAAGGGTGGTCGAACCAAAATACTATTGTTTCCAAAACCTGCATAAAATCACAAAATTGAGAACGCCTTCAACAAAAGCCATTTCCTCCACAGAGGAACCTCGGTTCCAAGACTACTTGATTTCCAAAGATTTTTGGTTGCAGTGACATGTCCTAGTTCCTGTGTTCATCGCTCTTTTTTGACGGTTCCCTTCCTTTTACGGTTACTTAAAATCACTAGCTTTAAAAACTAGATTTTCTTTAGTATAAACACTCTTTGGTATAAACCGCTGCTGTTTCTGTTGTGAATAAAGAAAGCACTAAATGATAACTGAGCATAATTATAGTTTTTGGGTGGGTGACTGAGAGTACGATGGAATGATTCCGGAACTCCGTTGCCGATTTGAAGGGAACGGATTTCAGGAGAAATGGATTACCAGAAACTGTAACTGTTACAAGAAGATGATAAGTAGTAAAAAACGAAGCGGTGGAAGATTAAGAGTCTGTTCACATAGAGCGATTTAGAGCTCGAAACAATTTCATTTTCCCTGCCTTCACTTCACTGGAACTCAAAGACACGATTTAAAGTTTGAAATTTCTATCGTGTTAAATATCATATGAAATTTAGACAGAATCACGCAGAATACGCATGCCTGTAAATAAAACTTGTTGTCATGTATAGTGTTATATTTGTAGTTTTAAATAAAAAAATCTTCAAAAACATATAAAGTTTCCTCTGTGTCATCCTCCCAAGACATCTGCACCTTAAGCATGAATCGATATTGTAACCAGAAATCCGTGTGGCATTTGGCATAGCTACTATTTTTCAACACTTTACACAACCATTTCATTGAGGTTTAAAAATACCACTGAACAATAGAAATCAATGTTATTTCAAATGAATGTTCAAATGCCACGTTTCTCGGAACGTGTACTTTCTGACTCATAAGTACAGCTTTGTTACGCAACAACTGTGCTAAAATAGTAAAACGTCTTACCTGCTCGACGTCCGGAAACGTGATGCAGAACCGTCATTTCCGAGTAATGGTCCATTCACACCAATTTTTTCTCAACCTAAAACTATTGCGATTATGATTCGCATAAATTGGGTTGTACTGTGGATGCATTCATACCAACTTTTTTTATTGTAATTAGGGCCAAGAATGGGTTGTGTACCCATTTATCTGCGATTGTGATTGCGATTCACAATGACAATAGTTTTAGATTGAGAAAAAAGTTGATGTGAATGGACCATATAACTCCGACAAAACTCCCAACTTCCAAAACGCTTATTGTTATATTCACATTTTAAAGTTATTTTTTGTTGGTTGTGAACAATGTCCAGGCATTAATTCAGTCGTGACTGTGGAACTTCTTGGTGAGAATCTGTCTTCACAATGTCTTCACTCCGACTCAACAAAGTTGTGCACAGCTGATAAAATTCCAGATGTTTGAAGTTAGTCAGCGTGAAAGAAATCCAAGTATTAGTACCAAGTTCAGTGGCTTCGAAGCAATGGATTAAGGGAAGTTTGGTCAACTTAATTTGTGAAACGAAGTCAGTGTCGAAGCACGATGTTGGTAACATGCTCAGGTTAGGTTGTTCAATGAACCGAAACCGTGCTTTTCAAGTTGGTTACTTTTTCTTATATTCATTGAGTCTAAGTCCAGAGAGACAGACACCAAAAATTCCAAGAAATAAAGCATACCTCTGTTCTTGTAAACTACTCGAACTTGTATTTTCTTATATCGATGGCTGACTCATTTTTTCACAATCTCTCCGCAATACAAGAATGCCAACATTGCCAACTTTGTTTTAGCTCTGCCATTAAGAATCAACTATTCCAATGTAGCATTTATCCTGAAAATGTAATCCTCATATGCCCTTTGATTTCTAATTTCACATTTACTAACATCAGTTGATGTAAATAAAGAAGAAAATGGCAAATATGTGACAACAAAAGTGGGCGATAATGCCAATATTGCCAACTTTGTATGTTTGTGAAAAACTCGAGTGCGACAGTAAACGCCTCGTTTCATGTGAATTCGAAAGTGTCAGCGCGTTTAACCGATTCGCTTCATCGATTTTATTAACATATATATCAGTTTCGGAGTTTTCTATTGACTCTGTGCTGCGGGTCAAGTAGCACTTTCTTTTGGTTCGTTCACAGGTTGTTGCCCTGCTGACTCAGCTGACTACATGTGTTGAGCAGTGATTGCATCATGATCGTCGGATTGGTATGAACGGGGACAGACGTGGAAGTTTTTAGGTGTGTTCACACTTGATGCCAAGGTCAACGTTTGAGTCTGCTTTTGCGCTAAGTTTTGCATTGAGTCAATGGTGATGCAAATGCAAACACAGAGAATGGATTCAAACCCATTCTCTTCGCTTGTGTCACCATGAAGATAATGCTAAAGTAGATGTTGATGTTGACGTTAACGCAAACGCAGACGTTAAGTGTGAACAAGGCTTTATGAGTCACATTCAAGTTTACAGTTGTTCAATTCCAGTTATGTTTTTAAGCATCTGATCAATTTGAATATTTCAAAACAGAATTATAAAACTGGAAAGTAACAATGGTTTGCACTTATCGGGGCATTAAATGGCTTCGTAAAACAAAAATCCAAAGTTTTTTGGAGCCAAACTTTCAGTACAATGAAGTAGATTCGTGTTTGTTTGTTCTCACAAATGTGTCGCCCCCTGGTGGGAAATGTACGCTAACCATGTGAATTCATCCAGGATTAGATGGATTACTCTTGGAATTCTCGGTCGGGGTTCAGTGAACATAGCAAACCAATGCAGTTTGCATATCACGCATTGTTCTGCAATGATTCTTGTGGCGTTAAAAACTTTTAAGGTAAATTTCTATTCATCGCAGAAGCACATTAATTTGGTGAAATCTGAATGTGTGGCTTCTATTATGTTTACATAAGGATTCCCAATTGAACTGAACAATCTATTTATTATCCAATTGAACTGAAATGCATGCCAAATCAATGCAATGCAGTTTCACCAAATTAAAAGTTACCTGCAATCTCAACTCCACCAATGTTATTTTAATGGGAAAGTTTTTAAAATAGTTAAAAAAACCTCTGGGTCAGTGTTTTACTGAATCAATGGTCCTCAGCTACCGCCTCGGACACATTAATTCAGTGAAACACCTCCCCATCGAGTCTTTAACTATTAATTAAAGGAAAAATAGAACCTTTTTGTGGTGAGTTTTTGCCGTTCGGAAATTATATGGAGATGACCTATGGACGAGTGTGATATCTAAGACGGTATCTACACTCAATCCCGCCACCTGCTGATGCGCTCACACTTTTACAAGAATCTGAAGCAGCCTCGCTAGCAGACAGCAAGCAGATCGGCCGGTTCCGTACCTTCTCACATAGATCTGATGAATGAAGCTGGTTCTGAGGCTGAAGCTGCATCACGCAGTGCTCTTGGCTTCTTCGCACGTTTTTTTTTCTCCTTCTAAACATTGCTCTCATTCCACACAATATGATGAAACCGTTTGAATCACAACACAACGCAGCGTGCAATATAACGTAACGTTAGGCGTAACGCTTCATAACATAACATAACGTAACGTAAATTTACGACGCACTCTCTGACGGATATCGTTATTTGTTACTAACGTCTTAACGTCATAACGTCATGTCGTCGGTACGCATTTTACGCAACGCACCTTACTCTTACGCATTCTGGATATATGTACTGCTCGGATATTCCCCTGTGAGATGGATGGATGTTTACGCTTCACGGGACAGTGTCGGTAGTGTTGGTGTCTGTCCCGAACCCTGTGCTTGTCAATGGACGAATGGTAAACCCAAAGTGGGCTGTTCGGACCGGAACCTGACGGCGCCACCGCAGGATCTCAGTGTCACCACTACGCACCTGTGAGTACAGATTTTTGTATTGCATAATGGTTGCATGGGGACAAATTCAGAAAATTGAGTCACCTTCACCTGGATGATAACCCATTTCTACTAAAAATTTACATGGAGACAAATTATGACACTGAGTCATTTGGATCTCAAAGACATATGTATTGATCTTTAAGGCTTTTCAACATTTATTGCTTTTCATATGTAATAAAGCAATTCAGGAATTTGGGTCAACCTAACCTTGAAAGTGACGTGACTCATTCTGAAATTCTCGACTGTTGCAGCCATGGCTTTCAACAGTTGACTTGGATAGTGATCTATTTTGAACATAAGACTGGCTCTCTCAATGGAATAATAGTTCTTTGATGTTTTTCCACTGAAGTACAGAAGCGAGTCTTGCACTGTTTTGCACAGGTACTTCCACAGCTTCTTCTCGGGTGACTTGATGATTCCTCTGCAAACACCTGTTGTCAGTCTTGCAGGATAATACAATCTCCAGGTTGTATTTCTCTGTGGTGATTTCTGGGCATATTTAGCCGACGGCAGAGACGAATCCGGGATGCCTGTGGGAGGGGACTGCAAACCCTAAATTTGCCATTTTGCGGGAAAAAAATTAAATGGGGCCGCTCTCAGATTCGTAATTGATGGAGACACACAACAAATTGTCTGAATTGCTTGTGAAACGATAACAATCAGCCACAAAATGTCTCCAGATGATTGCAACTATTCAGTGTTACATATGGAAATGCATAAGAAACATGTGAAGCCCGTCCGTGAGCAAATTTCATGTGAGGAATTTCAATGTGATTACTTTCGTTGTGTTAATGACAGACAGGTGCTGCTACTTAATTCACTTAACTGAAAGGAATTAGCTCGTTTTTTAGCACGTCCGTCCTTGAAAGTAAAAAAAAAATTCTGTCAAGGACAGAGGCTAGTGTCAGCAAACTGTAATCAGTGCCTTATTCAGTGTACCTTGTGGCACAGTGGACCCAGGATGTGTTCCAAATAGAACTTTACTGCTTTTTTCTTACCCACAACAGAGATATTTATATATTTTTGTGTTCAGTTTGGAATTTTAGTAGCATGAGCATTGGTGAAAATAGATCTACATCTTGGCAATCATCGAATAGGCTTCACAATTTGTGGGGGGGGGGGATTTTAATGAAAATATTTGAAATATTATTGGCCTGCCACACGTCCGCTTTTAGCTGAAGATGAAATAGAAATGAAAAAATTATTACTTGCATACCCACTGGGAAATTTAGTTAATACAATCCAGAACTCTCACGTTTTGAGGACATACCCTTTGTGCATGAAATCCCTGGCAATAGCCTCAACAGCGTTGTGAAGCGCGGAGACGTTTTGGGCATCCACTCTGCAGGTCGTCATGCTATTTTCTCTGGTATCTTGTCGCTCCTTCATCGGAAATCTATGAATCGTTTGATGTGCTTAGGTTCGACTACTGAGACAGTTATTGAACACCATTCGTCTTTGACAACATGAAAGATGGCGGAGAAGAGACGGAGAGGAAGGAAGGCATTAACCTAAATGGATTGGTGCTGCTTTTAGCTCGCTTGGTGAAAAATACTAACTTCGTGCTCGTAACATGAGTGTTCCCAGCATTTAATCTTTTTGCATGGTGACACAATCACTTTGAGAGATTAAATGAGTCAAATTTGGAGTGGTTGGTTGCTTGGTTGCACTGGAACTTTTGAATTGCTCTGGGCATGGTTTTCCAAAAACGTAGCCAAGGGTCTTTGAGTACGTTTGTGGCTTAAACACTAAGGTGGAAATGAGGGTGCTTGCTAATTTAGAAGATAATGTTTTATCTAACATGCGTTTCGTATTCAGTCAAAGTTTCAGATATTTTTTGTAAAAAATCTCAGTTACAATGTTGGTAACTTTTGCTGCATATAATCAGAGTTGCACACGCCATGTCACTTTTGAGAAAACATATCCACTGTCACTATGGAGTCCCTTGCTGTCCAAAATTACAGCAGTTTCTTGTCTTGTCCAAGACATCCATAGGAAATATCGTAAGACGTCAATGAGAACTGACGTGACCTGTCGATCACCAGCCTTTGAACTTCTCACATGTAACGTGTTGCCAGCCTCATGAAAGCGCTTCACTCTTTAAGCAGCTGCTGACGAGCCATAATGAGGATGGGGGACAATTACAATGAGGTAATTACAGCTGGTCAGTAAGTCGGATACTAATCGCAGTAATTATAGGTAATGAGCTCAGTTAAAGTACTCAAAGCGAACACGGTGTGTCGCATTAGCACTGTGCGGTAGCTACTGAGACGGAGATGATGTAAATGGTTCTTCGGTAATAATCTAGGTGTGATAAATGCTCTTTGGGATATCGTTATATGAACAACAGAACAACAGTCATGTAGTTCACAACTTCAGAGTATTTGTCGGCTTCCAGCAACGAGGAAGGTATATTGGAACAGTATGGTGGGTGATACATTGGTTAACACCATTATTGATGCTTCAAACTGAGTATGAAGTGCGCATGAGGATGCAACCAAATATATTACATTTGTCTTTAATGTGAGATTGGTTAAGGAAAAATGAAAAATACCTGCAAAAATAGTCCACTTTTACTTGTTTCATGTCACAACTCCTTCAAAAGATGTCCATTGACAGCAATTTGACCTACACTAGCATAAAAGAGTGAAATTAAAATTACCAATGATTTAAGCTTTCAAGTGAACAATGAATATTTACTCACTTTAGAACTTTATGACGTTCTTTGTGCAGTGGGAAAAGGGTCTTTTTCAAAAACAAGAGAAAATGCACCAAATTTTCTTTCACCATAACAATTTCCCCTTCAACATCTCAAAGAAATTATTTCACAAAACAATCGGAAGAAGTACCTGTAGTCGACTACTCTACTTTGCACTCCAAGCTTTGAGAAGGCATTGCGGTTTTTTTTCTTACCTGTAGATAGGTAAACATACCTGTTCTAGTGGTGAAGATCAAAGGTACACAAGGGAAGCCGCTTAGTTCGGATGAATGCCACCGACTCGTAAGAGTACCAGGTCATTCACACTGAGGCAAAACGAAGAAGACGTAACCAACACATGGGTTCTTTGTGATTTCGATAAATTTAGCATTGTCGAGATAAGTGACAGACATTTTTCAGCCTCTGGTTTACCTAATATTAGAGTTTTTCACAATCTCTCTGCAATACAAGAATACCAACATTGCCAACTTTGTTTTTGCTCTGCCATTAAAAATCAGCTAGTCCAATGTAGCATTTATCCTAAAAATGTAATCCTCATATGCCCTTTGATTTCTAATTTCACATTTACTAACATCAGTTGATGTAAATAAAGAAGAAAA
>JBCAUG010735198.1:0-11766 GCA_038406175.1 Haplosyllis leylae | reverse complement strand
TTTGTGTACAGTTTTGGTCACTATTGCATGGGCAGGACCACCTAGTCTTATCGAATTTTCCATTCGATAGACAATAAAAGCAATTGTTCAGTGTTTCAAGCCTCCTATCAAGTCATACAATTCTCTCTACGCATGCATATAGGAATAGAATTCTTAAAAGCAGCCCATTTTCCAAAAAGCGTACAATTCCCTGTAAAGCATGCAATTCTTGAAAATCAGAAAAATTAAATAATCACATAAAAGTAACTACAGATTGAAATGAAGACTAATATTATAATTTTGGAAGGAAAAAAGAAGGAAAATTAATTGGGTTTATTAAAATGTGAGATTCCTTCAAGCAATTCTCATGTGTTTGAAATGAGTGATATTATTAACATTAACATTACATTTATTTATAGTCTGAAAATCATAAAATTTACAGTATTTCAATGTTTCTGATGTGGCATGGTAGTCTGTTCCAAAGTCTAGGTCCACATACCATGAATGAATGCCAACCTGATTGTTTTTTCTTACAGTAAGGAATATCAAGTGTTAATGCAGATTCACTCCTATGTCCTTTACTAATTTTCTGTTCATTTAATAGATTTTTGAGACAGTCCTGTGCCATGTTATGCATACACTTAAATACTAGAGTCAGAATCTTTAACTCAATGTGTACCTGAATTGGTAACCAGTGTAAACTTTCTCTTGCTTTTGTGATACTGATTTTAAAGTTTTAAATATTGAGTACTACTTGTGCTGCCATGTTTTGAACCCTTTGTAGCTTTTTTCAAATCACATTTGGGTAATCCAAAAAGAACACTATTACAATAATCTAAGTGAGACATCACTAACCCATGTATTAATATTTCAACTGATTCTTGGTTTAAACAATGATGTATACACTCAATCCTTTTGATATTTGCCATAGCTTTACTGCATTGTAAATTCATATTTTTTTAGGTTAAGGTTCTTGTCCAGTGTTACCCCAAGAATTTTTATGGAATCCGACGGGGGTACCTCATCACCATCCATGCTGAAAGACCTCATTGTAGTTTGCATTTACTTTTTTGTTGAACCAAAATAGATAAACTCTGTCTTGGTCAGGTTCAGTTTTAGCCTCATTGATCACATCCATCTCATTACTTCTAAGATACAAGTTTGTAAGTTATTGACACAAATCAATTCATTACTGATTGCATTTTCCACAGTAGTATTTGGGTAAAAGTTGTCAAATAGAGTGTGATCATTTGCAAAACCATTTAATAGTATTCCTGGAAAATAATTGCTTTTAATGGTGCAGCATAAAGGTTGAAGTAAATTGGCCCTCCAGTAGATCCCTGTGGCACTGAAAAGTCTAGATTTTGTACTTCTGAATATGTATTGCTGATTTTGACTTTAAATCCCCTTGGTCTAAGGTAAATGTCAAACCAGACAAGCACCATGTCATCTAATCTGTATTCTTTGTTTAGTAAGTCTAAAAGAATATTGTGGTCCACTGTATCAAATGCGGCTGACAAATCCAGGGCTAACACAACTGACATTTTTCCTTCTTCCATGGCTTGCAATAAGTTATTTATTAGGATTAAAATTGATATTTCACAGCTGTGATCTTTAACACATGCCATTTGGTGATCAGGATATACATTGTTTTCAAAACAGTGCTCCAAAACTTGTTCTGTGACCACTTTTTCGACCAATTTACTAATGAATGATAAGTTGCTGACAGGTCTATAATTCATGCAAAGTAATGCCAATCCTGCCTTCTTTAGCAGTGGTTGAGTATTGCAATTTTCCATTTCTCAGCAAAAATTCCCTTTTCAAGTGAGAGATTGACAATGAATGTGATGATATCTATAAACTTGTCCAAATGTTCTTTCAAAATGCCAGTAGGTTGGATCTAATTCACAAGTTTTATTTGCCATGGTGCTCATGATTCTGCATATTTCGTCAGATGACACCAATTTGCACATTCTAGATACACCAGACTCTGCAGGTTGATATTTTGGATATTGTACTAATTCTGATCTGTATCTCTCTATCTTTTTTATGAAAAATTTGCAAAGTCTTCACCTAGGGTTCTCTTTTCTTATTTCACATAATTCAGTTGTGATTTGATACAATGATACAATTTGCCAATGTCTCCTTTGAATAATTTATTTTTTCATGCATTACTTTTCCTTTCTGGATTTTTAGTTCTCTGAAATAGACTGATCAAGTGTTTTTAAAAGCTATCCAGTTCATAGTTTTTTTTTCCTCCAAGTTAATTAATTCCTTCTTAATGTACTTTTGATTTTTCGCAATTGATCGCTGAACCAAGGCTTCTGGTCCCTGTATGTAATTCGTTCAGTTCTTAGTGGGGCATGAATGTCTAAAGCTGTTTTGATATTGATATTGTTTTCAAAATTCCTTGCAGCTGTGTTTACTTTAAGAAACGAAACGAAATTTTTACCGTTTATAAGTTTGCAATGCGTCCTCGGTTCGGAAACGGAAGCCACGTTCATGTTTGCGTGGCCGGCTTGCACACAGAAAGCATTTAGTGTTATTTCAGCGCTTGCAAGGTACGTATCAATATTTAAGGAATAAATAGATCAAATTAAAATCTACGCGGCGAATGGGGTTGTTAAATTACTCATCTGAAACGATTCACAGAAAGAAACTGAAATGTGTGTGTGATCGTGGCATGAGCTATTTTTAGAAACAAACCTGTGGAAGTGGGTTTGATGTAGATCTAGATTCTATGCAGTCTTGAATCTGGTGTGATCAAATATTTCATAATTTAATTAAGGTATTCGTTAGTTGTAGTGTAACTACAGAATCCATTTAACTGAAAGCAAAATGAAATCCGGCATTTCTGCATTGGTTTTGCAGATGAAGGCTGTATTGGGTGTATTGTTGGTTGCCACAATCTTCACAGTAAGCTATGGGGACGAAGAAAGTGCCCGACTTCTCGCATCGAAAAACATACTCAACCAATTATTGGTCGAGGGGAAAGATCTCACCATAGAATACGTAATCTACAATGTTGGTGGAAGGTATGGCTTTTTCTTTTACATAAACAACGACGCAGGTTCCGCCAGTACAGCACGAAGAATTTTTTGCTCTCTTTTCACAAGAAATAAGTTGTAATTATTTGTCATTTTCTCGGTTCTAGTGCCGCACATAAAGTCAATCTAAGAGATGCCAGTTTCCCAGAGGATTCATTTGAGATCGTACAAGGATTTTTGGATGTTACGTGGCAGAGAATCGCTCCAGGCAGCAACGTGTCACATGTCGTCATACTTCGTCCATTGAAGGCGGGATATTTCAACTTCACCGCTGCCGAAGTAGCTTATTTCCCCAAGGAAGATACTACAGAGACTCAAGTAAGAATGATGACTTAGTTTACGTTTCATTAAAACTATGTCGTTAGTGAAATTCTTTCATCAGAATTGAGATTTACTTTGAAGGTATGTCCTTTAGAAAATAAACCAGGGGACGATTCTTCACAGCAATGACCACCTCTGTATTTTCTTTTTCAGTTTGGATACACAAGTGCACCTGGCGAGGGAGGAATCATGAATTTTAGGGATTATGACAGGAAATTTTCACCCCATGTGGTAAGTGAATAGAACCACAACTGTGAAATGAGGGTTCACTGGTAGTTCGTTAGGTTTTCACCCTGTAACTCAAGACGACTGGTTCCAGTATAAATACACTGGCTCCTGATAAATTGGACAGTGTCGTGGAAACATTCGTAGAAGACACTGGCTAAGAAAGTAGACGGAACTTGGGATCCAATCAATAAGGCAACTAAATGTACGAGCTGTCAATGAAATCTGCTTTAAAATGAAAAAGGTGGAGAAAAAAATCTGTATTGCTTTCCAGTCCTTGGTTTCTTAAACAATTTTCACAGAAATGTTGATTTGATTTTAGCTTGACTGGGCTGCCTTTGCTGTGATGACATTACCGTCACTCGGTATTCCATTTCTTCTGTGGTACAGCAGCAAATCCAAATACGACACACTTAAACCGAAGAAGAGCTAACGACATCCAACATAGATCATCATTATGCAAATTCGTTCATCTACCGTCATTCCATTTCCATCGCATTCTGAGTCATTTCATGTCTTGTACACATCAAAAAGTCAATAAATGTTTTACACATACATTGTACAATTTATTTTCTCAGTACGTACAAGCACTGCAACTTTTGAAGACATTTTGGAATGTTTTTCTCTGGCACAATCATTACAAAAGCACACCATATCAAAGTGCGGAAATTAAATTTAATAATAAAAAACATTCAACAACAACTAATCGTATGACCGCGTGAGCTTTGAATTAAATATCAGCTAATAATCTATCTGCTATTTATTTATTTATTGCTGATCCATTTTCAAACTATTATCCGCATGAATTACAAGATATAGAAACGTATGATAACGTTCAAACGCGCCTAAAATATATATAACATTTGTGATTCTATAACAAATGAATTATTTATTCATAGTTTCAACTGTCGTCCAGCACCAATATTACCGTCCGTGGTCCATAAAACAATCATATTCACAGCTTCGCTTCCCTAGCGAAGAGCATTCCAAGTTTTTGGGCAAGCATAATGTTTCCTTTCATCTTCAATTTTCCCTGAAGAAATGCCTGAGTAGAAAGAACAGAATAGTAAATCGATGTATTTCAGTTTAATTTCACCTGATAATTGCAGTACCAACGGAGTACCATTTCCATAATAACACTAAACAACGATTACCTGTTGTCCATTAAGTTCACCGCTCGCCATTTTTACAAAAATATCTTCACTGGCTGTCATTGTGCAACCTGGTTTACCTTCTTTTGGTTCACCCCTGTACACGTCCCCTGTACCAGTCTTCAGGTCGACAGCTACAATCAAAACAATCTTCTGAGATTAAGTGAAATGAAATGAAATATTTTCAAAGAATATTCCGTAACATTTACAATAATTCATTTCATAAAAATTTTAATAATTTGGGAAATGTTGGTCTAAGATTGACTACTGATAATTTTTGCTCAAACAGACAGAAAACCGACACGTACTCCATTTTGCAACCGTCTTTCCTCCTTCAGTAATATTCCAGAGAAAGATCGCTTTTATTTTCTTTGCAACAGATGGGTCCTGAGCAATATGTTGCTTGATAGCCTCGAATATCATATCACATGGCCGAGCTGCAGCACTGTCTGAACCCTGTCAAATAAGGAACAATATGTTAACACCATTTGATGGTAGGATCTCCAAAGTAGCAATACCTCTCCAATATTTCCTGTAACGCCTGAATTCATGTGCCTTGATGGACCCAGAATATTATTACCTCATTATCCTCAGCAGATGTTTGGGATGTATGAAGGTCCACATATGCTCCTGACAGACACATTTGTCCTGTTTCTGCTACCTGCAAAGGAGAGATAGTTTAAAGGTCATGATCAGAAAATGGACCATTGAATGCATGTTCACTTATTTTTGCCAGAAAGACAAAGCCACAATAATGGAAGTTCGAAATTGTTTTGGTATGTAATAAAATAACTGACCTTGCATTGAAAATGTATCCTCTTGCCTTCTTTCCACATGTCTGTCTGAATAGTCTGACCAGGCAAAACTGGTCGGGAAAACCTGACCTACATTTGTAAATAAATAAGTAAATTATATACTTCATAACTAATATTATTCTACTGATTACAAAAGAAATGGGCTATCTGATATTACTTCATTTCAGAAGGCTTGGTACATCAGGTCTCATTTACTACAAGTGCCAAGGTATCTGAACGGAGGCTTTTCGTACCTTAACAGCTTTGAATTTTGTTACGTCGTTGTCACAGTATTGTTTGACCACGTGTCTCACTCCAAAGCCAAAACTCGCCAGACCATGCAAAATTGGCTTAGAGAAACCTATAAATAAATAAATAACAACAGTATTGATTTTTTTTCAAGAATAGGTTTTTCTGAGTTTCATCACAGGATTTTGTGATGGCAAAAAAGTGTAACAATGTGAAGATGAACCAATATCTGTTATGAGAGACAATGTTATCTTAGGAGTTTTGTAATTGTGTCGGTTTGAAATATCAGCGGAAGATCTCACCTCCCATTTCAGCAAAAGATGGATCGATGTGTAGTGGATTATAATCACCAGATAACCGGTATATTGCAGCCTATAAACAGGGTTAAAGTTAATACAAAGTTTGATTATATTTCTTCGTGAGATCAATGTACAATGAGGCGATATATTACCTGATCTACGGATGTCGTCTCTTTCACTGTGGCATCAGGGTCTCTTTTTGGAGGGTCTTGTGTAGGTATGATTTTATTTGACGACCTTTTTCCACCGAATCCACCGGCCTTTTGCACGAACGTAACGAACTGATTGTGCGCGACTTTGTCTCCCGCTTCGTCGTATGTGTAAACTGTGAGAATGAACAGGATATAAAGAATTTGAAAACATAAGATGTTTTGCGACAATCACAGAATGCATTAAAACTCACTATCCATGGCAATAATAGCGCCCGATCCTTTATCTAGTATGTCAACTATTTCTCCTCTTGACTTCAGAGTTGCACTTGTTGGTAATGGTTTGAATAATTCCATGTACTGTTCACCATGCAATATCTGAAAAAAGATAAATAATGGATAAATACTCCACACTTTGAAGTTGCAACTTTTTTTTAAAAAAAATGATGAAACCGGTAACTTTAATTCGTCGTTATCCATGATTTGTTTTGACAAAATTTTTTAACATTCTCGTATGATAAATTCATACAACACATTTGAACTCGATTGTTATGATGTAATAAGACGTAATACATTCTGTAGTCAGAATAATTAATGATGGGCGTTTAGCTGAAAATCCTTCATTGATTCTGAAGTAAGCCAAAGATCCTGGATTCTCAACTCACTTTAGTTGGATCAATATCAAGTCCAGCAGACCTGAGACCAGTTACACGACTTCTGAACATGGGTATCACACCAAATGTAGGAAACACACAAAAGTCGTCAGACATCTCAAACAAAAACTTCAGGTGATCTTTATCCCTGGTAGAAATGCCAACTAAAATAACGATCAAATCATACACCAAATAATTCACTGGCTAAAACCAACAATGTTGGGCAGTCCTTGCAGTTCCTGTTCCCTTTTGCTCTGACGTATGACAGGCTAGACAGATAAGGGCTATGAATGTCTTTTTTTTAACAACAAGCGAAGCGATCTGCGAATCCTATAGAAACAAAAATGGCAACAAAATGAAGAGTTTGAATCCTATCACTGCTCCAACCTTGCCAGACAGACTTCAGCGCAAGTGCAACAATTGTAACAAGTAATCTGAAAGAAACAAATATATTTTGAATGTACCTTAGTCGGGTCGATCTCAAGCCCTTCAATTTCTCCGGTGAATAAACCTCTGGCAACAGTTTGTGAAGGAATAACACCAAATGCTGGTACAACACAGAAATCTTTGTTCATTTCAAAAAGAAATTTGAGATGATCAGGTTGGACTGTTGAGGCTCCAACTGAAATTAATACATCTCAGTTATTGTAAAAACGCGTTCGGTCCCATTCTTTTCCTGAACAAAATTTCATCAAAAATAATTTTTTAACATACATCACACAATTATTACAATAAATCCATGTCATTATGCAGTCATATACCATTACAATATTTACAAATGCAATTACAGGGTGGTAACACTCCGATGAAGTCAATTTCCCCCGTATTTTCAACTTTTTCCCCGTTTTATTTTTTCCCTCAAAATATAACATTTATTCCTGTACCACTGCTCACAGAGATAAATACTAGTATTATACTCTGAACTACAATCACAAATGCAATGGAGTCTGTTGCAAATTTTTTTTTTCCATTATTGGGTTGTCTTGCAACAGCAAAATTTCCTTCAAAAAGCCAACACATTGTAGCTACATCCCAGTGCAACTCTGGTATGTCCTTTAATTTTTAAAACTTTCAAAATTTTACCCGTGTTGGAGGTAAATTCTATGTGTTAAATCACATTTTCTTGGCAAATTCTCTGTGTTTTCCCTGTCTGGAAAAATGAAAATCCAAATTCCCTGTGCCATGGCCACCCTGAATTATTTATGAAGGTTAACGTTCAACTTAAATTACTATTAATGCGTAACTAACCTCCTAAGGCATACAATATCACGTCTTTGGCGTCATAGGTGAAATCAATGCCCGACAACTTCTGCCCAATAGCCTTGTTCTGTATGAAAATATGATTTTTTTGTTGTAAATACAAATAGTAAAGTGTATTTTGCTGCACAAGTCAATTATCACTCCGTGATGAATTGTTATCAAAATTGATACATATTTTGATATCCATCAATTTAGCGCGATAAATGATGACAATAATTAAAACTGTCAAATAGTACGATAGAACGATTACCACCTACATGTAGATAAGATGTTATTGTTTGACACATCTTTAAGTGGACCATCGACTCTAGGAACTTATGAGAAAAGTTACTTCAGAAGGCATTCAAACGTACAGGATCAATTGCCGCCGTGTTGTTCTTCGACAATTTAGTCCGGGTAACCGGTTGCTCGTCAATTTCTTGAAGCACTTGATAAATGCGACCATTACTATCTGCTAAAGTGGACGGATATGAATGTTCTGTAAAATCACATATTTTGTCCCAGTTATCTCTAACGCCTTCAACAGTCATATCAATTCCCTTTCGTCTCAGGACAGCACCATCAGATTTCTGCCACCTTACTACAATACGAAACAGAATCGATTTAAAAGGTACGATATCAATTACTGAAACAATTTTCTAAAACGGAAGTCCAAGCTGCAACGGCAACGACTATATGTATCATGTCTTTTAAGATTTACAGAGGGGGCGGGTAGTAAAATTTTCACAGTTGGAAATTAATAAACTTACACTTGGCAACATGTCCTCCTCCAACCTCAAAAACTGATCCCGTTTCATCACAATCCTCATGACACAACCATGTTGTCAGTGGTGCAACATACTTTGGCTTTAAAACATCCAGGAGTTCTGTTGTAAATCATTTTTATATTATAAATAACTAAATGATATTGTAATGAATTTTACCCAAAAAATGGCACAAAAATGTACGTTCAAAATATTGTTAACGAATTATTTATTATACTCTGTACCCTGAGGCATTACAGTTGCCGTCAGCCTGGATCCAGCAATCGGAGCTACCGTGTTGCATTTGATATTGTACTTCTGCCCCTCAATGGCAAGTGTATTGGACAAACCAAGTAAACCAAGTTTTGCTAAAAACATATGTTTCAATGCCACATTTTTCCTCTGTTTCGTGTAACAATAATACAAAGCGTTTAAAAAGTACATTGGAAAAGTTATTTTACCTGCACTATAGTTCGCTTGACCGAAATTCCCGTAGATTCCAGCTGCAGATGTTGTCATTATGATTCTGAAATGTTAAAACTCACTGGAATCATTTTTGAAAAAGAAATCAAGGTTCATACATATTTCTATAAATCACTGTTGTTAAAACAAAACAAATTGCCTTATTTCTGCTTACTTACTTTCCGTATTTGTTTTCTTTCATGTGGGGCCATGCTGCTCGAGACACAAGAAAAGAACCTCGTAAATGTACTCTGTGGATCAGGTCTGCAATGAGAACATATGAACTTCCACATTTGAATAATAGATCACAACAACATAGATAAATAAATTGAAAGACATTTTGTGACTTACCCCAGTCTAGATCACTGGTTCTGGCAAAGGATCTGTCCCTCAAGATTCCGGCATTGTTGATCACAATGTCTGTTATATGAACATAAAATATAATTTATAGTGAGTGAATCAGGTACTTCAAACAGTAATGCTCTTCTTAGGTATTCCCACACACCAGAAATATGATATAACGAGATGTACAACATAATAAAGGATAAAGTAATTTATGGCAACCCATAACCTGTAGCATATATTTTCCAATACAAAGAAATGTTCGTTGAGTTTATCAATCAGAATTGTCACAAAAGAAAACACTTGAATAAATCGATCTTACCAATCCTTCCAAAGTTATCTAAGGCCGTCTGAACTAACTTTTCTCCATCTTCCACAGAATCTGTAATGCAAGGTACATCATTTTTACTTAAAACTCAATAAAACAAGAAAGTCCTCATGCGTGAACGCAAGAGGCATACCACCCGCCACGTAGCAAGGATTCAATCTGCTGTCCTATCTGGGGGGGGGGGGGGAGGGTACCCCTGCCCCGATCCTGACCTGACCATAGGTTTGGAGGGAGAGGGAGGGGGTTACCCCGGGGTATTTACCCCCCCCTCCTGACCTGGCCAAGGGGGGGGGGGGTGTACCCCGTGGTACACCCCCGCCCTCCGATGAACAGACAAACTGAAAATATTACCTTCCCATCGTACTACGTATGCGGGCGGTAATTATTCCTGTTGACTACAGCTTCCCTAAAAGGTATGAATTTACCGTAGTTTGCCACAGCTGTACCACCAGCTTGACGAATTTCTTCAACGACCTTGTCTGCTGCTCTGGCACTTTTACCTCCACCCTTAATATCGCCTCCAAGATCATTCACTGCAAAACAAAAACTGCCTGCAGTGCATTTTGGATAATTGTTTATTAAGAGGCAACCAGTTTTGCCCTGGTTTTTCAGTCTAATAAAAAGTGAATTATATCTACTTGTCTAAAAAGCAGTGGTTTGATACTTCATGTGAAATTACGAAGTTCACTGAAGTAGAAAACGTCGGCATTTCCAAATGCAGCCATACAGCCAATGACAACTCGGTGGTATATTTAGGAATTGCAGTCTTGTGGTTCAAAGAATAATCCAAAAGTACCTACCAACAACTTTAGCTCCTCTGGATGCTAGGAGTAAGGCATACTCCTTGCCAAGACCTGTAAAATACATAAATTAGTGCAAAATGTAGAGCTCTGTAGATTTACCGGTGTACTCACAAGATATTTCTACGTACTAATTTACATTTACATCCAGCATTTCGGGACAATGCTAGTTTCGAATACGTAGATTTATAACACTGAAGTATCAACTTAGCCAAATTAAAAGAAAAAAAACTGCCAAATGATTTATATTTTTGTCTGCTGATTTTACCAATGAGTAGAAATATACATTGTCAACAATGGTGTCTGTTCTATTTAAGCAATGCACAACGTAGGGTTTTGTTTGTTGTAGGAGGTTGACCGTTAATTTAATATATCTAATGGTAAATACCTGCGCCAGCACCAGTTATCAAAGCTACTCGACCATCAAACCTCAGCTTGTCAGCCATAAAGCCCTTCAATATGTTGCAGTTATTGAATCTAAATCTCAGAAGTTTGAGAGGACCTGGTCCGCGATCATTGAAAAGATAAAAGTGTAAATGATTTATATTCCTTGCCTAATGTTTGTATTTGCGTCTCATATGTCTATTTGTTATTGTCTACAGTTTTGAATCAGTTTTCGAATAAGTTTTAACATCTTCTTCGTTTTATGCAATATGTATTTTAAACGCTTCTGGATTTCATTGTTAAACGAGATTTTTGACTAATGTTACACTTTTATTATCCTTAGTTTATCATAAATCCCCCCCCCCCCCCCACATTTAGTCTCTCTACAAATCAGTATCCATTCGAAAACAGGTTTCATACTTCGCCCTAATTTAGTCACAAGTCTCCTTTCAACTGTTTAATTTGCATCTGGTATTTATTGTATTGTTCTCCCCCATCTCCATTTCGGGTCAGGTACTCCGCCAATTTCTCCATTACTCCCTCCACTTCACGCAAAATTTGCTCTCTCTCACTAAATCCG
>JBCAUG010735197.1:0-26240 GCA_038406175.1 Haplosyllis leylae | reverse complement strand
GCAGGAGATCCTGGACTCAAACCCCACTTTTGTAAAAATTCTTTTTGTCCAATTCATCTAATTAGACAAGACTTTTGTCGTGCATGACCGCTCAGAAGCACAGTCACATCAAGTGAGCACAGGACAAACTTTTATTACTTTTTTGACATTTGTTTCAACCTTTAATGACTTTTTATAGATACTAAAAAAATTGTTTCAACAGTAATGACTTTTTAAGCCATCAGACTTTTGAAAATTGATTACAGCCATTGTAGAAAAAGGTTAACGCATTCAAGACTTTTGTGGTTACTCAAATTACCAGACTCATTTGCTATGCTCACTCCGTGTGGTAAATTTCGTAACTACACAGTCTCATGTGTTAACCTTATATATCACATGACATTTTTTGGTAACTAAGCATTACTTACACATATTTTAGATCGAGGTGTCGACACCAAGATGGCACCATTTAAGGTTCTGAGTCAATTTGATGCTGGAAGTTCCCTAGATGATAACAAGACGTATGGAGACTTTTTGGAATTTGTTACATTATGAATAGAGTCTGTTGCGCAATGCCCTCTGTTTTTCTATTTAGGCATAATTGTTAGAAATGGCATTTGTTATCACATGAGCAATTTGTGATATTGACGTGTTGAAAGTTGATTGAAATCTAAGAATACTATTCTGTGTGCTATTTTCGGCAATTTTTGAATTTTTTACGGCCACTGGACAAAGAATAAAGGGCTCACTGGGGACTTTTCACTGGAGTAAGGGTGGTGTTGCGTCTCTTGTATTTCAGATGTTCGTTGGCCAATGCTTGTGGAGCAGTGGGATTGGATGAGTGAGTAATGTACGAGTTATGCGCAAACGTCTAAAATATGTACAAATTAGTTAAATGAAATAATCATTTCTGATAGTAAGGGAATCCGACCTACATAAATATATTTCAATGATTCTAATGATTTAATTTTGGTCTCGTCAAAATGTAGAGAGAAAATTTTTGTTGCAAACTGTACTGAAATAATATTTATAACAATTCAGTTGAAGAATTTATTTTAAAAGAAGTAGAAGTAATCGTTTATTATTATTCACAAATTAAGTAGTTTCAAATGTAATGGTTAATGCTACACAATTCGTTCTATGTATTTTGCAAGAGAAAACAAATTTTTTTCTTTACATAAATGTTTATTTCACAATGCAGTAGTTATTCACTTATTATAGGTCATTAACAGAACATAAATGTCTCTGAATAAAAATAAATCTCTAATAGACAAGTTTCAAAGACATTTATTGCCTGTAAGGCCTGTAACTTCTTGTTTCTTCTGAAATGTTGTGATTAAATGTACTAATAAATCGTATGGTCCGAATATATGTCAATTACACTGCTGTTAAAGTCCTTGCATACAGCCAATGCGACAATTTTAATTTCTCTCAATGTTGCCTATTAAATGCACTAAAGAATGCTACTGTCCAAAGGAATTCACATTAGAAGGCTCTACAAGTAATTCCGCATAGCCAATGTAAACAGTTTCTTTTCTCACAAATTTTCCTATTCATTCCAATGGTAAATGTCATGTTGCATATTCCGACATTTCTTTTCAATATGAATACTAATTAATTAGATTTCCTGTTTTGATGCTAATTATATTTTCCAATGTCATTCCACTCATATTTCCAGTAACTTGTCACATATTCAGGTATTTCCTACTTGAGCTGTACGCCTTCTGTATATTGCTCTTCTTGCTGCAAAATGCAAATAATAAATATTTAATTATGACTGTTGGCGTAGGCAGTAGGAAGGGAAGGTTATGTCTTCATTTTGTCTGCGCAAAAGGCTAATATATCATTTCATGAGTGAGGAAATTTACTTTAAGCGTTATTAATGGGTATACTTGTATGGACATCATAATGGGATAGCTTTGACCCAATATCTACGTAAGAACGGTTAAGTCACTGCTTTTGGAACCTTTAATGCTGGCCTGAAACATTAATATTGCATTGTGTGTAAATGGTATAATATTGTAGGTTAAAAACATACTTTCTCTTCTTCGCTGAGCAGCTTGATTTCGTCCTCATACATTAACTGCATAACTTTTCGAGAACCTAATTGGTTCTGAGAAAATGATTCTTCTGAGACATTTGATGCATTCTCATCATTTTCAATATTTGATGATTCATTATCTTCTGATTTCAGATCATCAACTGTTGTTTTTATTTCTCTTTTAAATTTTTTCTTTGGCCTAAATAAATTGATATCTTCGCTCTCATCACTGGAAATTATTATTTCGTTGCGTTTATTCTTTTGAGATTGCCTCTCCTGTGACAGGTCACTCTGTTTCTCACTTGCTGATGCCATTTGAAGAAATGAATGCTTTTGACAGTGCTCTACTTAATTGTTTCGTATGTGACTACATCATTGTGCAGGGTTCAAAATGAAGCAACAGCTCAAAATAAATGCCACTGCTCATGAACATGGAAACTAAAATGAAAAAAAATACACATTTCCCATAACACTTAGTAACTTAGTAAAAAAATAGTCACCTCTTGTGTAATACTCTACTGTATCCTTAACAATTTTCCTTTTCTTGATTATTCTTCTGTAATTTTCCCTTGCAGCAACCAATGACCGTATCCAGAATCTCATCATCTGACAAGAAAATTGACAAATTCCATGTAAATGTTCTTGCTATGTATATCATATTTATGCCCTTATAATGTTAAATACTTATATATAGAAGAAGCTGAACTTAGCACACTAATCTGGTGAAGTTAATGAACTAGATAAAACTTTAGATCATTTGGATTGCACTGGCACATATATTCTTTTTCAAGGGTTCGTCATGTAATAACTGTGAAAGAGATTGCTTCATATCCAAAATGTTACTAATAAAAGTAGTAGTTATAATTCAGTGGATTACTAGTTAAACAGTGTAGCTGGAAATCTGCCACTGTAAAGTAAGGAGTAAGAACATTTAAAATTACTTTGTAATGCTTACAAGCTAATAGTTTGATATGAGTTTAATAAATAATGATGAAATAGTGAAGTTAAGAAATTGAACATAAATGTATAATTTCTAAATAAGTCATATGATGAAATAGATTTCAAAATAAATAGTTTGCCTGTTTTGTTATGGAATTCTTCTCATTCCCTTTGTTAGATGCACCAAAAAAATCATCTTATTATTATGGTTTAATCTTTCAACAGTTTCCATTTGGAAATGTCCTAAAGATCCATATCTTGTAAGGAAGTCAGGACAGTGAAAAACGAAAACATGAATGTATGGTGTTACTTCTGCATCAAATGTAAATGTCCTGTAAGAAATTTCATGTTCAATTGTTATTGAAATTGACAAGATTCATTTGCATATTACTGAATTACCATTGTGTCATTTCCTTTCTCGGCACATAGTTCTGTGCTGAATTAAATGTCATCACTTTCGCCCATAAAATTGATCACCATTCTACTTTCTTACACTCTATCTTTGTTTAAATTCGAGCCATTTGTGCCAAAGCTTACACGAAGACATTAAACGATGCATGAAAACAACACTTGATCATAGTTGTAGTTAAATAAGGCGAAGTAGATGTAATGATACCAAATTTCAAGTGGCATCGTTAATTTTAAGGTTCTAACAATATTTTTAAATTTCTGTGAATTTTTTGATAGAAATAAAATAATGTCCGTTAGTATTGTAGAAAATTGGAATATCATTTGTGCTTCAGGAATTCATTACTTTTCCATTGCCAATTAGACATTGCATCTCAGGGACATTGTCAATTTCAATAAATATTGAAAAGTTAGCAGGAATGTACAAGTACCTGTAATCTTTTCCCCATTGGAGCAAATCTTCGTTCAGCTTATTTATGTCACTGTCTTTGTCCTTTAGGTTCTCCAACAAGTAGTATGCATCATTCCAAAGTTTCTACATAACATATTTTGTTAAACACTATTACTGTACTATTTCCTATCAAAATATAATTCTGAAACTTAGTATTTACATTTAATTCTTAAAAATCTTCTGAGGCATGCAATGTATTACATACATTTATCCATTTCTTGAAGGGGGATTTTGCGAAATTTTGTATTGAAAATGCATGCAATGAAACCATTAGGAACATATTATTTTTCACAGACAACAGTGAAAGCAGAACTTTGGACACACAGCAATCTGAAATGCTATTTGTTTTTGTTTGTGAGACGACGAATGTGACCAATGCATTGCAGTTTTTAGCCAGACAGGGTAACCATTCAGCCATGGCTTAACTCTGTTATTCTTGTAATTGATGCACATTTTTTACTGTACCAAATTATATTCCTTAATTGCCTCTTATTAGTTGCCACATACTTAATAGCACTGGAATGTAATGCTTTCACATGTGTCTGTCTCGGTTGGGGGGGGGGGGCGCATCAAGTCGCCTCCCCTCTCCAAGAATAAGGGGTCAATTTCTACGTGTTGCGTCCTATGGTTCTTGGGATTAGTCCTTATGTTTTCTTTGGTGAATATATATGTCTCATTAGCATGAATATAATATACTTACTATAATTGCTTGCACATTCAGTCTTGAAATGTGATCTTCTGGTCTTCCTATATCTTTTGTCCAATTAATAATCTACTCCAATTCCATAAAATAAGAATATAAATTTTTCTTTGCATAAATATATTGTCTTCATTTATTAAATACAGACAAATAGAGTGAATTATGCTTGTACATATTGTGAACTAGGATTAACAATTTGGAAATTTCTGTTCTTACCTTTCTATATACTCCCAATTCTTGCTGCAGTCGCTCAACTAATTCATCCTGAAATAATGGAAATATTTCCCACAGGAAACATCATTGTACACTTTAATATTTGTTCGTGACATTTGCAAGCATCAAGCGGTGTCACATTCAACATATAATTTAATGGAGCCCTGGACATATGCAACAACTTGGACAATTTGAATTTCAGCTGAATTTTGCGGCTGGTTAATTAACATTAAGGAATTTTGGAAACATGGTGCATGTGTAATTGTTATTGATTGAATAATATTCAATACTTAATCGGATTCTCACTTTCTATTGAGATTTGTTGAAATTTGAGATATAATTCTATTTAAAATGTAATATATTTCATTCATTAAGAACTTACTTTTTTCCCCCTGGAAACGATATTACGTTGGGTACATTCATTTCTCAGTTGGGCTACAGTCAATTCCGAAATTGTTGTTTTCCTTTTGTCAATGACAGGGTCCAGTACCTTCTCAATATTCAAATCTGCAAGAATGTCGTACATTTGATGTATTGTTGGTGTTGTCCATTTCTCTGCTTTTTCTTTCCTTTGATCTTCATTGTAAAATCTGAAAATGATTAAGTTTACCAAGTAATTACCAATAGATATTTCTTTGAAATACATTTTATGGATAATGATAAACTTCTATTCACTTTGTTTTGTTTCTTTGTACAATTTGTAAGTATATACCTTTTTACAAAGTATATAATTATGGTGTGTACTCACCGGAAAGGGACTTTTAGGCGCTTCATCTCTTCTAGAAATTCATGCTGATTACCTTGCGTTACTACCCAATTGATCATCTGAAACATTAAGTCACATAACATACAATAACATGTCTAAGTATTGAAGAGAATGTGTTAACAATGATGTTATACACATTTTCAGGATATTTATAATAATTACTTCGTACTGTCAATCAATATCCAATTGTTAGGATACTTTTTATTGTTGGTTTGTTTTAAATTGGAAAAAGAAACCATTCTGTTTTGTATAATTTCCATGTGATTGAGAAAAATCACGCAATTTACCTGATTCTATTGAAACTATTTGCATTTGTCTTTTTATTTAATATTTATCAAATAGTATCTTGTATGTAATGTGCCGTGGAAAATGAATTGAGTGTGGGATGTGGTGGTTCACTTAAGCGTGCAGTAAAAGTGAATGTGCAGTAAAAAAACCCTGTAATTTCTTGACCCCCATGCCGCCAATCAGTTCACAAGCAATTGCCTTTATTCAATTATCAGGCCATGTTTCATTTAAAGTTGCAGTCATTAAGTCATATCATTATAAATATTTAGATGTATTTGAATTGAACCTACAAAATAATTTTTAGGATTATATGCAATTATTTACTGTAAAATTATTCAAATTATTGATATTACCTGGTTAAGTATTTTGGATATAACACCTTTCTTCAAATGGAGTAAATCAGGAGGGCAACATTTTGGTTCAAAGTCCAATAAAGGTTCTCTGAAATATCCCAGTTGCTGGTCACCTTTGCAATGAGATTGCCTCTCTTCCTTTGTTCTGGTCAACTTCCATTGACCAACTCCTGTATTGACAGAATTAAAGTGAAAGATATTGAATTTATCCTCTTCTCACAATAAATATGAGCATGCCCATGACCATTGCAAGTGATAAAGTAAGGCGATCAGATAATGTGAACCACTTTATTTGTAGTTAGCTCTTTGTTCATGTTCCAAAGTGACTGTGACAGTATTTGGGGAAATACTGGATCATGGTAAGGGACACGATTACGTATTGGAATTTTCCTCGTACAATTATTCCTGTACATTTTACTATATGGGAATAAATGTAAATTTGACCACATGCCAAAATATTTTTTCTTCACTTACATATTGCTTGTTACATCTAAGGTAATTGGCATAACTGTTTTCTAATAAATTCAAATTTTATTGTTGCTCACTTGCAATATTCTGGCGTTCTTGTGATGTGACAGTACAAAATCTGCTGGAATATGTTGATGAAGGTCCTCCCAATCCTTGATAAAAATGAAAAATTTTAAAAAAATTTAAATTTTTCGAACATGCTCGTATTTACTGTAATTTATGTATAGTATTTTTTAAGCTGACTTATTTCCCTTATGTATGTACATAACTTTCGTTCGACTTACCTTCAAGACACGCCTGTGCTTTCCAATCACAGCAACTTGTAACTGCAATCTCGTGATGGATTCCTTCAATCATAAATCCATTTTCATTCAAATCTACTAGTTCAGTAAAAGTTTCATTGCCATACCTCTTCCTGATTTTCATATGTTTCATCTCCTGGAAATAAAATTCTTTGAATTACATTTCATTGGAATACACACATATTATTTGTGAAATTAATTACCTATTGACAATGCTTCGATTATTTTCCAAATCAATTACATTTTCCTTTACAGATTTTTTAAATACTAACCAACATAGTAATAAACCCTAATCTCTTCTCTAAATTGTGGAGGAAGGCTTGCTGAAGATTTTGGCTTGAAGTTATCATCAACTGGGATGACCTTGATTGTGCCTTGAACATTTGATTTGTTGTTTGTTAATATAGCTCCATCGGTCACAAATTTTATCATGTATTTCCTCTAAAAATAAAACATTTAAAGACGTACATAGATTGCCACAATACAGTATTTGCAATGTTCCTTGGTAACTTCAACATTTCCATTGAAATGTCCTTTGTATCATGATTAGCCTCAGTACTGAATTATTTTGTCGGCCAATGTCAATAACCCATTTGTAGAGTTTTAAATATACTTCTAGTCAGTTTTACCAAATGCAGTTTTGTGAAATATTAAATATGAGTGTTTCATGACATTTTCCAGTTAATAGTGTCTACAGCCCAACAACAACTATACGGGTTTTCTATGACGGACTACAGAAGATGATGATCTGGTTCATTTTGGGATGGAGTTGGCCGAATTTGTGTGAAATGAAACAATGAAATAGGTGTTTAAATTGCACTTTGCAATTTAAAATATTTACGTTTGAGGCCACCGGCAGTTTCATTTTATTCAACACCTCTGTTATTTCTATCCTTCCAGCATCATCCTAGGTTAAAATAGATATATTTTATTAAATGAATTGCCTATCTGCTCTTTATGATAATAATGTTACCGTTACATATTTTGACAATTCATTCACACATTTTCAGGCAATGATCATTTTCCTGTAAATAAAAATGATATTATGTGCTATTTAATTTATTATTCATGGTAAAAATATTTCCCAAAAGAAATACCTGTTCATCCGCTCTGAATTCAATTTCCATTGACATTTGGTTCTTTCGCTGTTTGATTTTATTTAAACTTGGTACATGGCCATGTATGATATGTTTCATAGCAAGATAGGCTCTATGTGAAATTCTGTGATCATCCATCCAGGTTACAATGCGGCCAAGATAATTCTGGGAATAGTTGGATTCCGAATCAAAGATACTCGGTTGGTTAATACTTTCATTTTGCCCTTCCTCACCTTCTGATTGACCCCCTTCTGATTCATCATCCGATTCATTCTCATCAATACCTAAGTCAGCTCTGTGATTTCTCATATCTTGTTCAGTCCATTTCAAATCTATGTCATTATTACCCAAAGTTAATGTTAGTTTTGCTCTTTTACATTCAGTTACATATCGCATTGACTTGTCTATGATATCTCTGTACTGTAACTTCCTTTTCAATTTAGATTTTGAAGTTTTTAGGTCTTTCCATTTTTTGTAGAAGGTAATTGGGCGGAGCCTATTTGCATCTCTTTGCTGCTGTCTCAAATTCCTTCTAATTCTTTGCACTTGCATTCGCAAAAGTTCATTTCGATGAAGGAGATTTAGTCATTGACGTCTTAAAGCTATGTTGGCTCTCCTGAAATCAGCTATGTCATGTGTCAATCGTTGTATGTCTAATCCTCTTTGTTTTAGTCTCCTATGTAATTGATTTACCTGGTTCAGCAGTTGATTGTTAATTGGATTATTGTTATTAGCCATAATGTCGATAATTAGGTTCAAAGTGAAAACAAACGAGACACATGTATTGAAATAGCTCACATCGATATGAAGTATTTCATGCATGATTTAAATATGAAAGAAATAAGTTTAGAATGACAAGAATAGGATCTGATTTAATAATAAATTTGAATAGTCAAGACATTTGAAATTGCGAGCTGCATGTTCAATTGAAAGTATAACAATCAGTGTAATGCTGACATGGGAAGTGCAGCTAAATGTTTGGAATATTTGTGTATCATTGGTGAATAATTGTAAAATAATTGAACTTGTACTTCTGAATTAATTTAAGGAAATTAAATGAAGAAATTTGTAATTGTATGCGAAAGCGATGCCACAGTGCAGTTAACAAGTAATTGTGAGGGGTTTGGCCCCCCCTGCCCCATTAGGTAATTAGTGGCAGCCCATGTGACAATTATGCTGAAAAACATACTCCCCCTTGGATTATTTAACTTCAGTTTCATCTAGTTGTTGGCACGATTGTAGTGTGTTGGTATTTCTTGCCATGCACCAACACATCGACAGTTTAGATTGGCCAATGATATTGGGAAATAATCGTACAATGTATTTAACCATAGAATTGATCTATAATTGGATGTTTGGTGTATATTCTGTCATTCCTTTTTAGAATATAGTAATATGAATTTCAGAAAGTATGTACATATATGCTCCAATAAAATGGATGGTGGCAGCTAGTGTAAATTATTCAATTGAGGGAATTGTGCGTCTTTTAGTAAGTAGTCAAGGAACAAAGGCCACCCCTTACGCTCTTAATTTAGAGCAATTGAAATCTAATTTGGTCATTTCGATCAGTTGCAGTGTAATGATCTCATTGTGCACATCGTTGTGAAATGTAAGTAATACGATATTTCTCTTTGTCAAATACTAAAAATTAACTTATTTTGTTTGCTGTGCTAAATAAAATTCTAATGAGCTTTGAATTGTGAAGTGCTTCATGTTAAAATAATTTCTTAGGAACGTGATGAACCCAAATTTACAGCTGAATTTTTCCAGTAGTAGTGAAGATGCATGTGAGTACTTGTTGCAATATTTTACCATTTCGTACAATGATCATTTTAATTGAATAATGTATTTTAAATTCGGCAATTCAGTATTATGTTCTGTTTTATGTCGTAATTTCAATGTTCAAATTTCTATAATTGAACGTTTTGTTTCGGATAAATTGTGGTGGATCCATATATTTTAAAGATAAAGGAACAATAAATGAAATGTTAGGATTTATTTGCTGCAGAATTAAGTATATTACGTAGTCTATGGAAATGAAACAGAGGTTTTTGTGAATATATGAGCAGTGGTATTTATTTTCTTCGTACACAGAATAGTTTTACACATGATAAAAAGTTATTGAACACTGAATGGGTTATGAACGCTGCCGTACAGTAAAAGGAATTTAGTCGTGGATTATTGGTTTTCCCTTGATAAAATTCTTTTTGTCGAGGGGCAAAGAAACGCATAATTGAATACTATTTGTTTTAAAAAGGTCTACATGTGCTACAAGTAAAATAATATTTCCTTATATTGTAATTGAGTAATGAGGAACTCCTGATATTACTGTACAATTTCTTCGTCCTGTTGTTCTACTGATGTGGCTGTACAAGTTCATCATATGATGGACCAAACAACAATAACTGCATGTGTAGTCGGTATCATTTATTTGTGTTGTAAATTAGTTAAGTGCTTACAACTAATAATATTGGAAACATTTAACATTCATGCTTTCTTTAAAAATGCAGAATATGAATTTTCCAATTATACAAAGAAGTATGCTTAGCGATACAAATTTATTTCACCTGCAATAAGATAGTTGTGAGCAGTAATATTTCACTGTAAAACAAAGACTAACATACACTAACCATGAAGTGTGGGCATTTAGATAATTGGATACAGGTAACATTTATTGATTTAATTACAAATTTGGAAGCAAGTGATTTGTCTCAAATTGACAGTAGTTACCAATTATTAAATTTAAGGAAAACTTACAGAATATCATAGATGGTTACCCATACTATTCAATAGAATGATCGAATAATTTGTGAGTCATAAGTGTTGCAATACTAGCTGCAGTTTCTGCCTTTGCAATGCCTTTTCCTAGTGTTGGCTTGGTGCCTCATTTCTTCTCCATTCGGGTTTGTTGCAAAGTCGTTGGATTGTTCTTCGGCTAACTTTCTTTTATTCGGAGTTTTCTTTGTTCTTTCCAAATTGTCTTCTGTTGTGAATATATTTGGATATCTAACTGGTGGTGGTGGTGGTCCTGATACTGCTGAAGAAATCAATTGTCTTTTTACTGGTAGGATAGGTCGCCTATTATTGCATGATCTACTTTGCTTCCATGGATTCCTTTGCTTCAACCATCTTTTGGACCAAAAGTCTTGCTTTATGACAGCATAACTGACTTTCGTTTTCAGTAACCACGGATTAAATCTGATGGTGACAGATTTTGGACGTTTGGTTGTTGTAGTCGATTCATCTTCTGCCAAATTTAGGCCATTTATTCCTTTAATAAGTTCTCCCCAATGCACAAATACTGGAATGCCGGAGGCTATTCTGATGTCTTTCTGTTTTGTGCTTGGAGATGTAGATGGTGAGTTCTTAGGAATATCATCCAAATAATCCGAGTCTTCAATGTGTTCAGTTGTGGATGTAGATGCTTTGTTCTTTGGACAAAGTGACAGACAACTTTTTCCATTCCTTGCATTCAATAGTGGTTTTATTTTCGGTGCACTTTTCGCTCTCCGTGACACAGATGATTTTCTTGGGATTACTCTGGTAGAGCTGGATGCAGGCTGTAAATGATAATTGTTGGATGCAAAGTGATTTCTGTAGTTATGTTTAGCATAATTGTCACGCAGAAATAAATGTCCATAATGGCTGCACACCCATTGTCTGAGATTATCTTTGCGCGACAATTGACTGAGTAAAAATAATTTACTGAAAGTGACATGTGCACGCACAGGTGCAGGTTATGTGTAAAGATATGTTTCATCAGTGTTGACACTGGACGCAACCAGTACTACGAATAGCATGACTATACAACCTATTTACAGAAATAATATGTGGAAAGTAATTTCTTTTGGTGGTAGTCCTGGCGCCTGTTCCAGTGCCGCTTGCGTGCAATGTGAAGGACCTAAAACGGAGAAATGAAATTGGAAAAGATTACAAATGATGCCGTGAATTCAATAAATAGTCACCTGTGATCGTGATTGTTTCTTCATGGGACACAATTTGTAAGCTTGGCAACTTTTGATGATATTGCTGACAAATCCTCCAAGATTGAAGACTTTCCAAAACATATCCACAAATTTGTCATCCGTACATATCACTTGCTTGGTTTCAAAGCTATTGAAAGTAAGGTTAGACAATTCCATTATTCCATTTACTTGAGAAACATTTTGTGGGATATAATTTGTTAGCAGATACATTTCTAATGATGGTAATGTGGCGTCAGTTGTATTTTAGTTCTATGTCGTTCATTATTCTTTGGAAGGTTTGTGATTTGTCCATTTTTGCAAGACATTGTGTTTTTTAAATTTTCTAATAACTTATGTGGACAAGGCATAATATGTGCTTACAGATATTCACGTACTTGATGTGAGATGTATGGAACATTGACGTGATTGCCTTCTGGAAATTCCTCGTAATGTAGCAGTGGGTAAAAATTAGCTACTTAATGCGAACATTCAGATGAAACGTGAAAACTTTGCATAGGCTTAGTGAGAGAGGAAATGTGAGAGGCCAATCTGGATTTCCATCACAAATTGTTAAATTATCTATTTGTGGCTAAATGATGCAAAATTAACGTGAATGTCAACAGTTTGCATAGGCTTCCTGACAAACCAAATCTCAGAGGGCAATGTGTATTGTCATGACAAATTGCTGAATGATTTATTTGTGGCTAAATGATGGGAAATAAATGTGAACGTAAACAGTTCGCATTGGCTTCCTGAAGAACAAAATGTGAGAGGCCAATCTCGATTATCATCACAAATTCGTGAATCATTTATTTGTGGGAATATGATGGGAAATAAATTTGAATGTCAACAGTCCGCATAGGCTTCGTCAAGAACAAAATGTCAGAGTCCAATGTCGATTATCATCACAAATTTATTAATAACTTTTGTTTGGGTAAATGATCTCAAATTACGAAAGAAATGAGTAATTTCTGGTATTCATAGTAGGTACTGTTTATTTATACTATCATGACATTTCACGTGCATTCAAATACAAGATGCGATTGCATTATTCTTGAGGAAAATACTCAATATTTCCAACTTGACATTAGAATAAATTAACCATGCACATGCATGTTAAACCAATGCAATGACAGAAAATTAGAATTTTTTTCCACACAAATACATTTATGTCACATTGTTCCAAAGTATAATTTTTGGAAAGTGGCCAAATGAAAATTCCAATGACAGTTCATATGATATTATATAAATAAATCAGGCCAATCATTACCTGTCTTTGAATTCTTTGTGCATACGAAGATTCAATTGGTCAAATATTCCTCTGTTGGCAACTTTGTAGGACAAATAAATGTTGTCCGGCATTACTTCTAAGATAATTCCTGCTTTTCTAGCTTCTACCCAAGAAATAAATGTCCAACATTCAAAGAGAGGAGGCGTTATCCACATGTAGACAGGTGTTTGGATGTTGTTGGCTGCAATATAGTTTCTGAGTTCAATGACACAGAAATATAATATATTTCTGTCAATCTGTTCCTTCGCATTTGTGACAAATGTCAGCCTTCCCCAATATTTGTTTACTACTTGTTGACTTATGTTTCCACTGTTAATAATAATTGGAATCAGTGTGTCTCCATCTGCACTGTAAGAAATCTAAAAAATCAAGAAAGTTATTGGATTAGAAACATAATGTTGATGACATTAGTTCGGAAAAGCGTAACCCTGGACACACACACATACAAAAGAAAATGGCAGACAGTGAGATAATCCTCAAGACACATACTCACACACAGACAGACAGACACAGACACACACAGACCCACACACACACAGACACACACAGAGAGACACACACACACACAGAGACAGACAGACACACACTGAGACACACACACACAGAGACAGACAGACAGACAGACACACACACACACACACACACACAGAGACAGACAGACACACACACACAGACACAGACAGAGACAGAGACACACACACACACACACACACACACAAAGGAGGACGGACTAAGAGACAGAGAGATACAGACACATAGAGAAAAACATAGCGAAAGACCGAGACAGATATAAATATACACAGACAGTGAGCATGAAAGACATACACATATACAGAAACATGAAGACAGCTGAAAACAGTGAGAGAATAAAACACCGATACAAAGAGACACATAGATAGAGACATACAGAAAAAAGTGCTCGTGTATGAAACCAAGAGGCACAGGAAGCATGCAGTAGCAGGCGTGCACCACTTGTAGTAGTATTTCCCCTGGGTGGGATGTCCTGCGGCGCCCCCCCCACATGTGGTAGTGGGTAATGCCTGCAGACCTGGCACTCAGTAGTCACCACCCATGGCCCTTGGACAGACTGAAAACATTAGCTGGCAATCGTAGTACGTACATGATGGCTAAAAAAACTTATTTGTGTATGGAATCTATTCAATGTAGTGAATTAACGATATCGATCGTTATTATGAATTAGAGTAAAGTGTACTTCCTTCTTCAGCATAGTATGATGAGAATTTTTTTTTAAACAATACATTATAGGTTCACTTGATATGAAGAGATTTCATGTTACATCAATTGATACTTACCAACATTTTCAACATTGATTTGGGAACAGTTTTGGTGTTGAAAGAATCAATCTCTAGTACGAAAACCCTTTTCCTACTGTCAAGCAACATGCCATTGTTATGGTGCTGAATATGGTTTCTTTTCTGAAGAGCCCAAGTACGCAGATCAGTATTTGCTTCCAGTTCCAGTCTCCTTTTGTTCATTCACACTGACCAATACAAAATCATTCGGGAATTCTACTTTCATGTTGGTAAACCAATCCTTTCCTGAAATGTTGATTAAAAATAGTGTTAGTAATTTATCTTGATGATATTCTGATTTTGTTTCCTTCCATCTAAATATAATTTTCGGATAAAGAAATAAGCAATTGGTTTGTGTGCAGTCGTTGTGGGCCAAACTGTAGTCGTACTGTCTTGGCCTTGTGTACTGTTAGCTTTTTGGGGGAGGTGATTGGGGGATTGGTAAGCAGTAGTACATAGTTTGATCTCTTTCTGGTGAGTTTTTTGTTATGGGGAGGGGGCCATCTGTCTGTGGAAGTTTGGATTTTGTTTCTGTCTTAAGTTGTGGCCCACAGTGCAATCGTAAATTCTTGGGCTGGTGTTGTAGGAGTTTGTCGGCACCAGTTGGGTAATTCTTAAGCAGTAAGGGAAATTTTGGGATGCTTCTGATCATGTTCATTTTGGGGGGAGTGGGGTAGATGTTTCTTGAAATTTGTTTGCTTGGAAATGGTATAACTTAAATGGTTAACATTTGGGGGGGGCTAGTATGACGTAACATATAAATGAAATATTTGTTTCATACATGCAGTAGTTACATGTCAGTACCAAACATATTCATGTGAAATTACGCACACATTTATTGGTAATATCGGACAGGCGCAAAGTTAAGTTTACACAATGTAAAAATGGTTACATTACTTCGGGAGAACATGTTTTAAAGTGAAGGTGAATAGAAGTGAATAATTGTACCTGGTCGGTTGTTTTTAAATGGGCACTTCTTTGTGCGTCTCTTGTAATGAATCAAATGTTGTATTTCATCAGCAATTTGGTCCTGAGTTCTGGGAAAGTCCATATCGTTGCAGTCAGCAGTATACATACATAGGGAATTTCTTTCTCCTGGAGTAAAATATTTGGGATGTCCAACATCTGCATCTGCTTGGCCTCTTTTAATCCTGTATAATAATTATTTAATACACATGTGGAATTTACAGTACCTAGTCACCAGTGAGTATTATTACAGATATTTGTAGCGTTGTAAAAAATTATAATTTAGTTTGGTAATGCTTCGTAGGAAAAGTTTCACTATCGCGAATAATACTCATGTATATTGGCATTATTGGGACCAACTGATTGCAAAATAACCACATTCATGCTACTGTTTTCCATATGTTTGAGGATAATTTATCCTCTGAAAGGAAATTACACAATTCTGTATTTGTACATTTCATTTTTAGCCTTACCTGTCACGGACAGTTGTTAGAGGGAGTTTGTATTTCTTGGCAATAGATGTGTTGTTCAAATTAGTAGTTTTCGAATCGTTCACAGCTGATTCCATTTTCGTTTTGGGCCATTTACGATACTCATAATCCTCCGGATTCTTTTTTTTTGTCATGTTGACTGAACTACTGTGAAAAGTTTAAATATTCTTTCGATGTTACCAGTGTCAGTGTGTTCACATTCATTTGAAGTAACATGCACAGGTATCGGTATCGCTCATGCTTAATTGATGATCGGTTTATTTTGTTTCAATACAAACAGAAAGTAACGGTTTAGCCAAACCCAGTTCAGCATTCTCTACCCATAGCTGTGTTATTTATTAGGTACGGGTATGTCTCTTTTGTGGTGGCCGAATAATTTTTACCATAATTAAATTGATTACTTTACCTTGCTAGTAAGTTCTAATGTTCAGTAATGGTTATTGAATATTCGAAGTTTCTTTCAATATTGCAAATTTAATGCAGTCAATGTTTTTGGAAAAATGTCTAATCGTTTATTTTTCTTCTCCCCAAGTGGATAGTGGGAAAAAATGTGTGCCTAAAGGAAATGACGGATTAAAATACGGCCATTGATATTACTGCTTAATTGTTAATTGATGCTCCAAGTCCTATTATTTAACTTCACTATTACAGTATTTTTACTTTGATGATATCATATAAATGTTGACTTATATTGTTACACAAATATATTTCGTTCTTACCCAATGGACACTTATCGGGCCAAAGGGGGGGGGTCATGGTGGGTTGTGGGGGCAGGGGTTGGAAAGTTAGACACTAAGAGAAATGATTGCGATTTATACATAAAAATTGGTTTCATCCCGTACTGGATATGTAGAATGATATAACTGTGTATTAATTTAGAATGTTAGAAATTATTCCATTATTTGTGTCGTGGGGTCATAAAGACAAGACACGGTGTTGTCTGGCATGGATGATGGTTTATTGCAGGGGAACAAGTTGTACATAACTCGCATAGATTGACTGAAGTGACCACTGGTCGGCTGGGGCATGCTATATATACAAGGTCATGCATCAGCCTTGACCTTGGTCGGGAGGGACTGCGACATCCCCTTGTGTTGCATTTTGAACAAATAAGCCATTTATTGGCCTTACATGTTATTAAAAATTTTGCCATTTTTACAATTAGAGTACAGTACTGTGAAAAGCTTACGAAAGATACTGTGACCTCACTGTACTGTGAGACCCCGTAAATGCAAAGTTTCCCATTTAGCCTTAAATCCCATTACAATGTCTATTTACAATATATACAATGCAGCTGTCCTGGTCTCTTGACCTTCAGAGATTGCCATTTTGATGTTAAAAATCCGGAAAGGCTCAATGGCAATCTGGTAGGGATTGGCACACTGTCACTTTCGGGAGGAGGTACATTGCCTTTTCATGTCCTCATCTGACCTGCTTGCACACTGAAATCTGCTCTTGATGGCCAAAAACCATTCTTTCCCTTGGGAGGTATTGGCTTGGCCAGTGTTCTCTGAATTGCTGGGGGTGGGGCCATTTGACAAATGCGATCTGGCTCTTGATCTTCTGGGAGGGAATGCATTGCTCACACTGGGAGGGTTAGGACTTGATGTCTTCCTTAATTGGGTCATGCACTGTAACTTATTGCTGGCTATTTCTGTCTGCTCCTTGGAGAACCGTCTTGTCACTTCTCTTACTTTCTGCTCCCTGACTGCCTCGATGGCATCGTAGATCTGCTTGTCAACAATTGGCATTTCTGGCAGGGGGGAATGCACAGACTTCACAGTCTAGTTGCTTGCTTCTGGAGATGGTCTTGAAGAATGTCGTGAACTCGTTTCACTGCTGGCATTGTATTCTGTAGATATTTCACTTTGGGACAGTGTGCTGGTCCTGAAAGAACTGAATTGATGGTTATTGTTAATATATCCCTTGTATATTTCACTTTAGGAGGATGTGCTGGTCCTGCAAGAACTTTGGTCCCTGTTGGCTTGCTCATGATGACACTGGCATGAAGGTTCAATGTCACTATGGGAGGGTGTGTACATCTCCTCTCGAATATCTGTTTCAGTTCCAGTCATGCTGGTTGAGTCGGATGGCGCATTGTCACTGTATATTTTACTTTGGTAGGGTGTCCTGGTCCTGAAAGGTTGTGAAATATTCTCTAAAATATTCTGTGTATTGTCATTTTTGTTGCTTGAGTTTGAGAATATTTCACTTTGGGAGGGTATGCTGGTCCTGCAATGAGCAATCCTTGTAATTAGGTCACTGTCACTTTCCTGAGCCTGGATTTGAACACATGGCTATTGGGGAGGGGAATTATAGATGTCTCTCAATGAAGCCATTACTGTGGGGATAGTTTGGTGCTGAGGTTCAATACTTAATGCCTAGACCTGAAAGATGGCAAATTCCTTACTGGCTTGGTCCGGTCATAGTATCTCAGTGGTTGGTTCACTGTCTTGGCTATTAGGTCCTTTATCTTCTGAAAACTGGCATTAGATTTAGTATCCCAGATGAAGTGAACATCTTGCTTTAGCATTGGACAAACGGGTTCAGTATGATAGCTGATATGGGGGACAAAGTTTCCCATGTATGTGACCATCCCTAGGAAACTGGCCAGCTGTTGCTTCTCCATGGGAGGGGGGGTCATTTGCGTGATACCTTGAATCTTCTTAGGACAGGGATGCATGCAAATAGCAATGTATTCAGCTCCAAAAAATGACACCTTGTTCCTCTTCAGTTCAATTTTCTTCCTATTCAGTACAGGTGCCTCAGTTTGGGGCATGTTTAGGAGGTTGATGAGGTTGGCATCATGGTGTTGATGGCTGAGGCCATAGATCACTGGGCATTTCTCCATGATCAGGTCCATCTTCAGCTGGAACACGTTCTTGGACATTTTGGCTCCGCTTGAATCTGTACCTTCTCTTATGAGTGTTGATGACCAGTAACTTCCTGCTCCTTTCTGTTAAGTGAACCTGCAGGAAGGCCTTCAGGGCATTGGCTTTCATGAAGACCACCGCGCCTGCCAGTTTATGGGCTATTTATTCTACAGTCTGTGGCTTGTGGTTTTCCCGGATGATGGCCTTGTTGAGGTCCCTTGCATCTAAACATGGCCTCTCTTCTCCTGTTGCCTTGACTGGATAAGTCACTGATGACACCCATGGGGTTGGGTCAATTTGGGATTGTGTCACCAATTTCATCACGTTAATTGTAATATAATGTAATATAATTATTCATTCACACTTTTTTAAATGTCACAACAAAAATTATTCTCAAATGTACTCTTGTTGCAATAAATAAATATCCAGTCGTCTTACTGTAAACAAATTTGGCCACAGCATATTTTGTGACACAAAAGATTTCATGTATACAAATATGTGTGTTCATTATTGTGTAGATGAACCATATGAAGAAGTGGAAGAATCTCAATATACAGGTAGTGGACATGACCAGTTATTATCGCATGAAGAAGACAGCGATCTGATTTATGAAGGTAATTATCAATAATTAAGAAATTTCAATGATGAGACAAATATTAGTTTGCAAATTATTAGGCAATAAAATATTATTACATTAAGGAATATTAACATCGAATTCACGGTTTATTTCTAAGTAGTTGTATGCATTTAGACTTCAGCCAGAGAATCGATGACAGTGATGATGGACACGAAATTTCTCAGCAGGTGGATGGCAGTAGTGACCCACATTTTATTCAATTGCAATACAGCCAACTGAATAATACTGGTCACCAGAATGATTCTGAAGATAGATTGATGAGTGAATCAAATGAAGGTTTGCCTGCAGAATCCGTCCCAGAACAGCAGCGAGAAGATTTGGAAATTATAAATCCACCAGCACTTGTCCACTATCAATTACAGATGCATGATGATATTTCGGAAAATCATGTTAACAACACCGAGAAAGAGAAGAAAGAGTTTGGTAATGGTCAACGTAGAAACAACTTAGTTGCTCTTCCTGACGACTTGAATGAAAATTTGGAATACAGTGAAGTGATTGTCATCCCAAAGACAGTTGAAAGAAGCATTGATGGGTCAAGGAAAAGTACTTTCTCCAGATTGGAAGTGAAAGACTTCAATGGAAATAATGAGCATCATGAAGATTTATCATCAATTAATGATAGACAGTATGCAGATGAAAATGATGACAGAGATGTTTGGCTCATCACTGAAGACGACATTAGGCAACTAGAAGAAAATGAGGAAATTATGAGATTGAAGATTCAGCAGGATATACTGAGGAAACGTTATCAAAGATTTCCATATGATGAAGACAGAAGACATGAAATTGAAGATGAGTTGAAGAAATTGGAGGTGGAGATTAATTGGAAGAGAATCGTGGCAGTAGGCAGTGCCAGACAGTACTGGGATTTGCAAGGAGTGGAAACTCGAGTAGGTGTACTGTTCAATCTTCAGTCTTTGAAATGTGACACAAGAAGAAAAGAAAGGGAAAACTGCAATGGAATTCCAGACAGTTTACAAGCTGAAATGACAAGGAATGAAGATAAAATGAATGAAATAAAAGAAGAACTTGCCATGCGAAGAGCTATCAAAGACCTACGTCGCTTCAAACAAAGAAATGTTGCTGAGCAATTATCTGGTAGAAAGCCACCCGATTTCTTGAAGTCCTTCAATGAAGATAAATTCGATGATGGCCCTACGAAGAAGAAGCAAAAGGTACATGGTGAAATGAAGAAAGAAATAGAGCAAGACATAAATGTCCTTACGTCTACAGAAAGGAAATCCAAAAGTAGAATAACCAAGAGAAACACATTTGCAACTGTACCGCACAAGAAGAAAGGTGAACATTCAAGAGAAGGTGAAGCCAAATTAAGAGATAAACCAGGTGAAGACACTCAAATGAGAACAACAAATCCGACAGCAGCAAATTACCAACATGCAGGTGAAAACAACTCTAGGGTCATTAAGAAATCGACGATTCGTAATGTCAACATGGATGACAACAAATCCAATGTTCCCACAGGAAGGGTCCCCCAGCAAAAAGACATAAGGCAAAGAAGTTCTGAAGGAGCAATGCAAGACAATAATGGCCGAAATGGAAATAATGAAGCCACTTATCTTCAGGACCCTACAAATACTGAAGGTGAAAAGAGAAATTATTCTGATGTGAATTGAGGGAACTGACTAATTTGTTCAATTGTAATGTAGCAAATTTGATAGCATTCTGTTAATCTGTATTTAACATTTCATTATTCTAGAGGAGGAAGTTTACATTGAAAGTTTTATTTTGAAACATATTGCAATTAACATTTATTTAATATTCTCTTATTTCAGTCCATGAAATTAGACCCAAGAGACATTCACCAAGGTTTTTCGAGGGTACAGTGGACTCCGACCTCATCAAATATGTCTTGACTAGAAAACAGAAAGTTGCCAAGAAGGTTTGTTTTGTTTCAATAATTACTTCCACATAATTAACATACAACTTCTGTTGAAGTTTTCCATTTTAATTTTCAATTAAATTTTAATTTTATTTACGGTGAACTCCATTCCTCCATACCAAATTTTTTATGAAATTATGTAGCCAAAATTCAATACCTAATTGCAATATAAAATGGATAATAGTAACTAAATTTAGTTAAGCATTAATACTTGTCAGTGGTAATTGCTTATTTATTATTGGAATGAATTTAGATGGATTTCATTCAGTTTAAATGCAGTGTCACAGCAGCTTTATATTTATTGAGCCAATACAATGTACTACGTGAAAAGAGTGTGATCAATTTTCAGTTATGAATAATTTTTGCAAATTACAACAAATTCAAATTATGTTCTTCTACTTCAAAAGAATTTGCAGTGAAATTAAGCAGTGCCAAAATTCAATAATATTTCAAATGAATGTGTACTAATACAGCAGCAGCCACTGACAATTGTCATTTGATATTGAAAGTAGTTTTAAAGCGTAATTTCAATAATGTAATGTTTTAAGAGAATGTTAGAGATTTAAGTTAAATTACCATATTAACAAATTTAACCCACCAAGACAACACGTTAATAAAAATCGAAAGAAACCCATATGTTTTGATTCTATGTAATAATTTCCCTACAAAAATATATCATGTAGCAACACACCTCGGGAGACTTATGGGCTTCTTCAAATATTTTTAATGTGAATTTTCTTATAGGTCAACAATATTACTTTGTTGAAAGGAAATATGAAAAATATTTCCAATGATATAGAGGGAATAAAACATGAAATATGCTCCACTTTAAATCGCAGCAGTACAGCAAGAAATGGGAAGTGTGGCAGCATTAAGACCAGCGTTGTAGATCTTCCACTCAGTACAGAAAAGTTCATTGTGGAATTTGTTCAAAAAACCCCACATTTACACTTGAATTCCAATTGTTCCAAAGGAAAAATTACTATTGAACAGTTCGAAAATATTTTCGGTCAAGATTCACACATTTTCAAACATCAAATATCAAGCACCCAACAACGTATTCTTGGAACAATTAGTCTTCATTTTAGACCTAAGGTAATGGATATTTACAAGACAGACAAATGCAGGAGGTAACAATTATCCATATTCATTTCAGCATATAATACCAAGAGCATATTTCTATTTTTAAAAGGAATACAATTTCTATAAATTAAACTGCAATACAAATGTCAATGGCAATTTCTTAAAGTCGGTTGTTTGTAAATACTTTAAAGAATAATTCCAAGACTACATAAGAATTGTATGAATGTATTGTACTCCAAAATTTATTGTGCTATGTGTTACTACTATTGAGTTATCAAATTGAAATATAATCTTTGTTACTCAGATACTTATCCATTTAATGTGAACGACTTGCAGGGGGACAGTGCATGACAGGCTAGCTGTCCTAACCCATTCAGCTATCAGTCAGAACAACAGGAATAGTGTCTCTGTACCCCCTTCAATTATCCAAAACCAGGACGATTTTACTCCTTTCCTTTTTGGCTTCTTTCTTTCACACAGGAAAACTTTATTTCATTGTGAAACAATTAATAATATTCATATTTCAAATTGACCTTCACTTTGTTAAATTTCAGGTGTAATGGACATTTGGGCAATGACTTCGTGTGTACTCATTACGTCGGCAGGAAAATAATATCATTCTGGCTGCGACTGAAGTTCACAACAATAAAGGAAAACTACATTCTACAAGAAGCACTGAGGGCTCAAAGTGATGGTCTGTAAAAGTACACAACAGTGTAATTTTTTACACTTTAACATGACATAAAAGTTAATGGTGAAAAATTTATTCATTGAAATGTCTTTATTCACATACAAATAAGAAATATTAATGACTTACATTGACTGGAACAGTAATGTACATTAAAAATTTAATATTAAAATGTACACAGATTTACAATGATCAGTAATAAGAGTTCTTTCTAAAAACATACTGGACATATATGTATAAGTTAATAGCTAAGACAAATTGAAACTAATATGTGTTCTCATATTTGGTAAATGTACATTAATACTAAACTAATACCTACACTTTAAGTTGTTGTACTGTTACCATAGAAATTACAAAATGTATTTCAGGTGTTAAATCTCCAAGAATTACACACAATTACTGTGTACCCTTTAAAATAGTTGAGATATGATAATTGTAAATAAATTCAAGTCATCATGTTAACAGAAATAACCCCTTAATTCATGAATTCTTGGAGAATCACTTTGATTATAATAATAAAATAATCCATTAAAAATTCACATTAAATTTTCCTTCATTACATAATGTTATGAATTCTTAAAATTGATAATTTTAATAATTTATGTAACAATTTACTTATCAAAAGCCTATCTTCGTAAGTATAGTAGTACATTACGTGAAATGAAGTTTTCTTTTAATAAATATTCAATGTTAAATTTACTTCATTGTGTTTCATCTGCAATAATCTTACAAGAGGATAACAGTTTTCACATCTATCTTCAATGTTATCAGGATTAGACGCCCAATTCTACAGAACATTGCATCCAATCCAAACAACAGTAAGATTTGTGATGAAAGTAAGCTGTTATCGGTTTTCTTCAGTTATCGTTGCGTTTACATAGGATAATAGTGGACGAAAACAAATTTGGCTACTAATTTTGTCCTTTAACAGTAGTTCCGATAAAATGCAGAGTACCATTTCCATTTTGCATGTGTCTGAAATTTATTGAAATGTTTATTCCCTTTTAAATCACTTCATCTATTGATGAAAAAACGTAATATGCATAATAGCATATAATGTTTGATAATTTTCCTTATCTGTCCAAAAAATCTAAAAATCCATAGGCCATGAATAGTCCGTAAATCCGTGAATTCATCTACGCCACCCAACAGAAATAAACCCAGTTCTGCCGCGCAAAAATACTTTTCGCAAGAACTAATTTATTCATATTTTTCATACTTTGAAAGTTGGATATTAATCGCTGAAGCTCACACTGCAAATGGTAAGTTTTTTAATGCATTGCTGACAAATAGTACAGGCAATATATTCTTCATGGAAACGGTATAAGTTTATTACTGAAATTGTGATGAAATGCTTGCCGAACATGTCTACACCTACGGCGCGACAACATCGAAATGTAGAAGTAGACAAGAATGAAATGTACATATTTGCAGTTGATCGCACCTGATATGATTAACACTGTATTATTTTCTTCTTAATATAATACACAAAAACCCAAATATATGTTGAAGTACTTCACCGACATTACTGTAAATGTACATTTAGATCTAGATCCAGCATTGACTGCTTGGCTTCACGACTATTTAAACATGGCATCTGGAGGCTCTTCAGAACCACTGAAATCAAAGAAGAGACCTGTTCCAAGAAGTAGGCATGAACTTGCAATGGACGAACTCGTGTAAGTACATGCTATAAATATGTTACATGTACATTTATTTCCAGTGATACCTATTATTGTTTCCACACAATTCAATGGAAAGAAATTTAGGGAGAAATGCAAAATTCATTTTCAATCCACAACCTACATGATTAAATGAAATATTGTAGAATATTGACAGTGGACGATCTAAAATTGATGGAGTGGAACAAAGGGAAAAGTACTCGCCAGATATGAATTGTCAATATTTAGCAATATGAATATTTAACTATTGTTCCCATAAGCTCTTACCCATGAAGACCATTGAAAGCACATTACAGATGGTGTTACATAGAAATTATGGGAAATAACATTTTGTTTAAGATGGGTGCAACTTTTATTTTTTGCTGAAATAACACTGACATGATAACGTATCATGCCGTTTACTCATTGCCTACCCGCGACTGTTCATGTCCTGTCTTTGCACTCATTACACATTGCTGCATGATTTGCACCTCATACATGCAATGGGATTATGGGGGAAAGGCTAATAATATGTTTCACGAACAGATTGACAGTATTTTGCCAAAAGCAAGTAAAATACATGCACGGCTAATTTCCTCTCGTAAGTTTATTGGAATGTGCTACTTCCATCAAATTACCACATCCTTATATATGTAATACCTAATTATCACCATGTCATTACTAGTCCACAAAGTAGTGGCAATCATAGTGTGTGTATTCAACAGAATGAGTTCACTCATTTATGCATTATTTCCCTTATTGCACCTACAATACTACAGTGCTTATTATTGGTACTAATGTAATATTAAGTGGACCAGTACCTGATTGTAGACATTGTGTGAGCTCACTGTAAATATTGTTACATACCCTACTGCAATGTGTTCAATTAATTATCCAATTAGCAATGCATATATATTTGTTTAGTGTTGAACATATATCTGCTTCAACTGTTTAAAAGTGTGGCCTAGGCTACTGTACATACCATGCTTTTGACCATACATTTTTTAACACCTTTTGCATTAAAATAACATACATTTCACAATCACATATGAAGATATGTGTCATTCATTGTGTTTGTTAACAGTTTTTAAAATGATACATATACATCAGTTAGCATTTGTACAAGAAATATATTTACAGTATAAATCCTTCATCAGATTCATACAATGTAAATTTCTTACTTGGAAAGGACATTCTTAGATAAGAAAGAACAGATGTTCAGAATATGTCCCATTTATGTTTTACCATTGACACATTGTAAATTATTTACAATTCACAACTGGATATTGAGCGGGCCTATTTCTGCATTACAGAAACCCCGCTATCAGGCACACTACGCAGATCCACATTGTTCTGGTGTAGCC
>JBCAUG010735196.1:15093-43584 GCA_038406175.1 Haplosyllis leylae | reverse complement strand
TGGTTAGTGACGATGTCCCTTTGCTGAAAAGCGACGGTTATTGACGTTTGATTGAAATAGGAACATGTACTTACAGACACGATTGACTAATTATGATACAGAGACGATTAGTGCGTCGAGTAAACGAAAGGGTTAAACTGTGAACGCTTGAGAAACTAAATGTTCAGCAGTGTATTGACGATACTATTGTCGCGTTTTGTCTTGGCTTTCTGCTTTCATCAAGTATGACAAAACTTCCAGACTGATTGACTTTGTAACATTTCAAAAGAAATTTGTGAAACACATATTGATGATGGAACTCAACACTGAACCTCAAAGCTAGTATTAGCAGAACATCACATGGTTGATGTTTCAAAATGCAAATTTATAAACTCTTCAGTGTTGCATCCCATTATCAGGGTTAATTCCAACTAATTTTCATTTTATTGTCTCCTAACATGTTACGGAAGCCATAATGCCTCTATGCACCATGAAAAATAAAAGACCATGGTGTATTAACTTTTTTTCGGACTTCGACAAATACTTTGATATGGAAATATCAGAAAACCTCAGACATTTGTTTTGACAAGAGCTGAGCTAAAATTGGAAAAGTTTCAACGTTTATTTGCCCTCATGATTTGTGAAACTATTTCGTTCTTCGTTCCTGGCTAATGAGTTTGATGCCAAATAAATCAAGTGTTGTTTAAATTATAATATCAAATATTTGTAACAACGTCTCCATGAGGTCTGACAATTCTTTTCCGGAAGAGCGCACACTTGTAATATCCACCGGTATTTAATTGAAAATATTTTTTTCTTGTCTGTTGTTGCAATATCTCGATTTACAAGGTAAATGTACAAGACTGATCAAACTAGAAATTCCTCTCCAACTTTAACTACAGACTAATCACTCAGCTGCCACTTTTGCGGGACAGCAGTAAAATTCGTCAAATTTCTCTGAGTCATTGATATTTCTTCTTTTCAAGCGAATACACTCACCATTCAAATCAATATGCAAGATGCTTTCTGTTTGCATGATTACTCAAAAGTATTTGTAGTCAGCCTCACGGTAATTTCAATATCAAATGTAAAGTTACAACCCACCCACTGCAGTATACTTTTTCCCATTCTCGTTTTCAATTGCAGGTAACAAAATTCATAATACAATTTTAATACACGTAAACACTTCACATGAACTGAAATAAACACAGAAGTTTGTTTACAACATACCTACACACACAAACAAATAAACCAATCACTTCGTAAAAATAGGATTGTTGAAAGGGACATTCATATACGATACGGATATTTACAATACATCACTGCCATCTGACAGTGTTCTTCACGTTCTATAATTTCCAATATCAACAAGAAAATCCTGTGGTTTTAGGGTATTTGTTTCATTAGTTTTTCACCCAAGGTTAAATGTCACATTTGTTGCAAAATTCAGCCATAAAAACGAAACTTTGGGATTTTAAATGTACAAAATATTCAGAGATCAAGTGCTAAATATTTAGATATTAAAACTTTGAAATATGTTAGGTAATCTCCGTCCCTCTCATTTTGGACTTAGCACTTTAAAGTCGCACACTGACCAGCCATACTTGGTCATAAGCAGACAACTGTGCTAAACTCAAGGTAACTAATTGCTCCCAAAACAATGAAGCTTAAAAGTTGAACATATGGCTCAGAATTTACAATGAAACCCTGGCAACTCTGAATTTCGCATGTCCTCATGACCCTTTCGTGACAGAAATCTACAAAATCTTAAAACTTTGATTAAGATTCAACAAGGGTAAACTAGCAAACTACCAGTGCTCTCAAATCTCAGGACTCAGTTTAATGGTTATTCTACACCTAAGACGTGATCGCTCAATGCTTTATCTCACAACCCTATCTCAAATAAAATGTTCACTTAACGTTTAAATCTCAGCAAACATTGTCAAGAGAACCGACTGTCACACACAAGTACAATATCATGTGTCAAACTAAACAGTAAAAACGCAAACATTTAAGTATCAGTTTTAATTTAGATATTTGGAAGGTCTTTAAGAGGATTCATCTCATTAGCTACTTGTTTAAATCTTCCCGTAATTTATAATTAAACTGAATAATGAAGACGTAAAGACAAAAGAAAAGAGCGCATACACTCATGATAAAAAATTTGGATTAATTTGCGATGTTAAAGAAATACCAAGTGAAAGAAAATGTCGAAGTATGGCTTATTGCAAACGACCAAAAACCCTCTTACATGACATTCAGAATCAACCATTATGAGCAGTTTTATAGCATTTGTTTCAATGTCTTTTCGTTTTTTGTTTTGTTTTAGATTCAAGAATCCATTTGTGAAACCTTTCAGACTATTTCAACGTGCGTATGTCTACCAAATTAAACCAAAAGTGAAAACTACCAATAAACATCTTTCTCTCCACACGATGATTAATGTAATTAATATTCATTTGCAAGAATACTTGGTAAAAGAAAATAAACTAAAAGTGTAAACTTAAACTTACGTCAACCATCGTTGAAATTAGAAATTTGAAATGATTTGTAAGATATAATATCAGTCTCTTAAAAACCTCCACAAAAACGATAGACATTCTTTTGTGAGGCATTGCCGTGGCAATACAGGAAACACTAAATATAAGAACTGTATGTGCATTGAAAAACTAGAAATTTAATACCTAAACTTTCAATGTTGACTGTCTTTTAAATCATAGAGTAAAGCTAAGGGGGCTTTCGTGAACACAGTGGCTTTAATCTACAGTAAGTGGCAGCACTTAAAAAGTCATCACGACCATCAGGTTTTCTTGTTTGTTACTTGTTTACTCTTTTTACCCCTAATTCCATCAGCAACACGAACCAACATCCCTCGGATGTTGTTAATTTCTCTCCCACGACTGCACCCTGGTTGATCCCATGATGTATGTGATGAAAAACCAGACTGCACCTACCTTCCCTTTTGATGACTACACGAACTGTCCGTGAGGTAAAGATACGCCTTTAAATTGAACAACATACATACTTCTTTTTGCGACAAATATTGGCGTGTAGGGAGTTTTAACAGATCTTGATTTGCCGTTCGAGTCTTCTGATGAGTTAGCACACGGAATATTAAGTAAGAATATTCTTTGGCTGAGTTCCCGCGAAAAGCCTCTAATCCCTAGGTCACCGATACCCTTCAACACGTCGACACAAGCGAAAAACTCGGTTGCAGGAAAAGGTGAAAACCTACCTGATACACATCCTTTTCCGTGTAATTAACTGTTTATCTCATTCAGACACAAGCAACACACAAGCAAAGACTTCCTACCTTCACTTGTTTGTTTTCTCCATTGTTGTTGTTGTTGTTGCATGACGATCCTGTTTCGGTGATGATGAGTTGCTGTTTCGTATCTTGTAGTTCACGTTTTAATTTGCAGTTTTCGATTTCAAGTCGGCAAAGCTGTTTTTCAGTGTCGGTGCTTCCTGAACTCTGGTGTAACAACGAGAAAAATGCATTCGGATAAAAAGAAGAGTAAATGTCAAGCTAAAACCGATACTTTTGAATGAAGTAAGAAGAGAAGTTACATTTTACCTATGAATACGAAATTCTATTTGTACCAATGATTGAGCCTTGCGTACACAAGCAAATTGCTAACAAAATCAATCTTTTTTTCCAAATTTGTGTAATTCTGATTTTTACCTTTATGTTTTTGAGCTGAAGAAGCTGTTCTTCTAAACTACTGTTTTCTTTTTCAAGCTTCTCGATCTTTTCCTTGTGTTGACTTTCGTCCTCCTTCAACTGATCTTTTAATTTGGTAACTTCGCTCTACAAGAATTACACGTCATTTCAGCTTCGTTCTGTGCTATTTTATTCTTTAGTTTTCCTTGGAATATAAATGGATAGAATTTATTATGTTTGATAACGAATCAAGTAAAACATTCTTACAAGGGATAATTATCGGTGCAAGTAAAGAAAACATGGGCCAATTTAGTTGCGAAGGTTGAACGTAATTACCGGTTACCAAAACTGACATTCGGTGAAGAAAATATGAAAACAAAATCACAAATTCTCAAAGTATATAAATTTAGAATTAAGGAAGCTTTACAAAGACGGACTACAGTATTCTGCATACCTGGCAAGTTTCTATTTGATTTACAATCTTGACTTTTTCTTCCTGTAATGACTTTATATGTTCGACCATTTTCGTAATACTTTCATAACCGTTCGGGGCTTTTGGCCCTTCATCTGCAATAAAAACATTCAAGATATTATTCGACCATTATTCCTCAAAAATAAATGTAGGCAGACAAAATTAACATAATTCAATGGACCAATGTACAAAACTCGACTATCGTTTTTCAAATTTTGTAGGCTTTATGGATATTGCATGGAACAGGCTACAGAAGATAGTTATAAATGGCTGGAATTTTCCACCATGAGCCTTTTAAACTGGATACCATTTTTTTTCGACGAGTATTTTCCAAATCGAATTGTATCCTGGAACCTTGGTAACCCCCCGCTTTGCAAAACGAATCTTTACAACAGCTGTTGTGATTGGTTCTGCAGAGTCAGATCCCCTCACAGATTCAGTCAAGAGACTCGTCATCTACGCAGTTAAACTCGTAATCCAACAAATATAACCTTTGTGGTGCCATATTACACCATCAGAGGACGTGGTCAGGCTATTTTTTTAATGCATCTATCTTCCTTTTTGTTGAGTTTTCTATTCATGATGTAACTGGCAGCTTTTTTCAATGAACAAGTTTCTTTATTTAAATTACTGAATCGTGTAATTCCATATGAAAAAAATCAGTTTTTGTTCCCGTTTCTGAATATCTTCTCGCCGCACTGACCAGACAATTTGGATTCCTGATCGTCGATGACCGCCTCCAGCTCTCCGATCAACATATCCTTCTCTTGGATCACTGTATCGTGAGTTTTACGTAGAATCGCCAATTGCTGTTTCTTACGAGCTTCTTCCTTGTCCAGGCGAATCATGTATGCCTTGTTCTTTTCGTTCAACATCTACAAAGATTAGGAGAACGAAAAATGCACCTGTGAAAAAATATGAACTGACCCTTCCAATTAAAACATTTTAATTTGAACTTTCGGTGGATGGATGGATTCTGAAAAGTGAAGATTTCATTTCGTGGTCAACTAATGTTTGGGCGTCAGTAGCGTTGACAATAAAATTTCAAACGATTTGATCAATTCTATGATTTGCAGGAACTGTGAGATTTACGACAACCAAAACGAATACTTCCTAACATTGACTTCAAATTTAGGCTACACAAGCGAAACAAGATTCGCACTGAGCTTGGGGCTCACTTACAAAACCGCCATCGAAACCGAACTCGAATGGTTTGAAACGAACGGTGTGCAAGTTGTGTTCACACACACGAATTTCTGTGCTAACAATGTAAGTTTATATTGACTCTGGATTCGATCTCAGTCAGTGTGAATGAACCATTATGTGGTACTCGTTCTGGACTAACAGTTTACCTTTATATTGTACAATAGATCATCTCTCTGAGAATTTCTTTCCTCTAGTTCCTTTATTAGAGCTTGATATTCAATCAAAGTACAGTTGGCTGAAATAGATAACATCGAATTCATAAAACTCTTTAATTGAAACGTTAAACTGCCGACTTTCCTTTGCATATCGAAGTTTTTCGATTCTGCATCAGAAGATTTATTGCGGGAAGCAAATGATATAAGGGTAAGAAAATTCTTTTTGGTGGATCAGATGTCATGGGGAAATCGTACAAAAAACGTGAGTGATGATAAGTGTCGATTGTAAGTGGTTTATCTATCAAACACACTGACAAGAACAGATAAGATCTATTTACGGAAAATGGAATAGTGATCACGCAAGCTAATTCCAGAATGAACTTCCCACGCCACAAAAAAAGAAAAACATATTCCGGGTAAATTTCCAAATTTTATTTGATATTGACTTTTCCCTTTAAAATTTTGAATGAAGAAGTGAGAATTAAATTAATTTTGTTCATGCTATAGTTCATGGTGTTTCGAAAAATTCAAGTGTTCTTGAAATATATCGTGATTTGTAAATTTTATTCAATTGATTTTTTCAAAATATGCAGTGCTTTTATGGAATCAAGACCATGCGTCTTTTACCCATTTCTTTGTTTCCCGATGTATTTTCTGTGGAGAAATCGTAAAAATAATTAATTTATATGTCACCGTCGTACGAAGTCAACGTTTATTTTTCCAAAAAAATATGTGCAATAAAAATATACCTAATTTATTCGTGTTCTGATCCACTTCGGGTTCATCATCTGAATTGGAGCTGTCCCTGTCTGTGTCATCTATGGTAGAAGTGCATACATCATTAAAATCTATTTAAATCTAACATTAGAAGTTCGTACAGTCAACATACATCAAAAGTGGATTCTATGTAAACTAAATACGCGCTACCTCTGCAGTTGCTTTTCAATAAACATTTTGACAATGATATTACATAAACTTCTAACACTTTCAATATCATAAACATTATGTGTTATATGTAATTCTTTAGATACCTATTTTCATCTGAGGAATTAAAATTTTAGATATCAGTTTTGGGATAGTTTAAAGCACAAAATAATTAATAAGGAAGCAAACTCCTTTTGCGCACATTGGAGCGATTGCTGCACCTGACAGAAAGATGCAAATTTATTACATGTGTTGTGAGAAATGATATTGTGAGTCTCGTAAGCATTTTCAAGTGTCTGCAGCACTCATACTGTGTAAATTATCGTGAATTTAAAATAATCCTTGTTTGAAGTTTCCTTTAGTTCTATTTCAACTGCTTCATATTTAATCTTTAATTCGGTGCGATTTATAATGCTCGACTTCATGTGGTGGAAAGGGCCACTCTTTCTCCAAAATTATTACTCTCAGATTCTGCCAAATTACAAAGCACAAATTGGACTTGGCATATTACATTTTATGCTTTACCCCCGGACTTTTTACATTTTATTCATTGGTTTCTTCATTCTCTTTCCTCGAGATTTTGATCTCTGGCCGAACATTTTCTCGCATAACCAGTGTGATGTCTATCTCATTGCTAATCAGAACACACCACTTCAACTTTTTCTGTGCCCCACTACGTCATGTGACAAAATATGGAACACAACATCGTCCTGTAATTGATTCCCGATTCACCACATTTCGAAGAAGACAGACCGATACTTGGGTGGTTTTCTGAAACAAGTCATATGTTGTGAACTTTGGTTTCACCCTAATGCTCAGTCATCGAAAATTCCTCGGCACAGACACATCAATACGTATTTAGTAATATGGTTAAGGTTTGGGTGAGTGGGTTACTGAACCAATGAGAGGCAATACAGCGAAACCATCCTCTGTGACCCCGAAATGGTGAGAACCGCTGTAATTACGGTGGGAACACGAATCAGTCACCACACAACAATCTATTCAGTACGATGACACTGAATGCTTTCACTGTTATTTCACAATTGAACTACCGGTACAGAAACGTGGGAGTTCACAACTAATACAAGCAACAAGTACGCAGAAAACACAACAAGGTAAGTACATTCCACTAAAATACTTTCTACGTTAATTTAAAAAGAATTCTAACTACATAGAGAGTAAAATTAACACAAACACTTCTAAGAATCTTGCTTCTGTGCTGGTTTTCACTTTTAATACCGCATTACCGGTCCATTTTTAAGGTCGTTCAGTCTATCATTAAGAAGAGCATATTTACATGTCTCCTCAACAGATTCCTTATCGGACTTTTTTCCCTGGTAGGATATATTTGGCCCTAAATGATACATCAGCCATTCGACAACAACGCTAAATAATAATGCTAAAACACACGTGAAATTGAACTTTTTTTAAAACTGACATTGATAAATCGGACATGTCTGGAATTAGACAAGATTGGCAGTGACATTTGACAGCTATATTTTGATAGTTTTTACCCTTGTGGCACGTACTCGTATGTTACAAACATACTAATTGTATAAAGGTCCATGATCAGGGCTTATATCAAGCTTATAATAATTGTGTTACCGGGGAAATATTCATGTCATTGTACGGATCTTTCACTCGACAATCGACATTAGTCTAAATGAGGACAATCGTCATGAATTGACTTTGTTACCGGTATATCGGTTGCGCTTGACTTATTCAAATAATCTTCTCTTTTTTTGGAAGGATTAAGTATTATATTTGGATTAGGCCGTGTTACAATCGCAGGTTACAGTTCACTTGAATTAACTCCATGATATTTTATTTTTCATGCGTTCAGCCAGTAACATAAACAACATGAACATCTCTTCTGAGTTCTACCCATATCTAGTCATACTGGCGATTCTCCAGTATTTTAGATGCGCCGAATCACAAGGTAAGGAAATTTAGAATCAAATCTTTCAAGTGTCAAATTGTCAACACAGACTACTTAAATACAATTACAACAACATAAAACAAACAACAAACATAAAAACAAAAAAAACTTCATGAAGAGTTGATACAGGATTCCCAGTGCACTGTACCATCCTCTCGGGGGTCACCAACCCAAAATATTACCGGTACAATGTCGAGCAGGATAGATTGAACTAAGTCTAAGCGCAAGGGTTTCGACAACTTTCTCTAAAATGCAAGAACTTACAAAAATGACCTTCACTTTGACAGAAGTTTCTACACTTAAATGTAAGTTATTTTTAGCACTTGACCATGTTTTCAACAGCATTCCAAAATCACAACGCAACTGAGATTGGAGCATAATAACTTCCTTGTCTCTGCTTCATGAACGCGGATGAAGAAGTACACAACCATGAGCAGAAACGTCTCCCATATTTTGAAATTGGCCATCCCGTCTTCATATACTGTTGGCTCAAATAAATACCATTGAGTGCACAATTGCCTGAAAAAAAAATCGCCATCCACACAAAAAAATAGACTGGTCTCTCAATAAAATTTAACTGAATTTAGGACTAAAGATTAACTCTTTACACGAGCAGTGCGGCAACTGTGGTTTTGCGCTCGCTGCGCTTGCACGAACCATTGAGCCACATTTTTGCTGTAAACAATTTACTATCGCCATTCCAACAAATTTACTGGACAAAATCGTCCGTTATTTGCACAACGTATGAAAACACTGAAAAATAATTATTTCTTTGTCCATTTGTAGAAAATGATCTACGTGGAAAAGATTTGTGTCCAAAGGAAAACCAACTGCGCTGTTATAATAACCAGGTTCTGGACATAAAAGAAGTTTCTTTGTATAGCAATGCACTACGATGCCAATCACCACGAGACGTCTCGGACTGCTTCCGTCAAGTCTCCGAAGAGCAGAAAAATGCTGTGAAAGACGGGTAAAGTTAATTAAAGCTCATTCGGTGGGGCGACAAATGCTGAGGACTTCTCCAGATGTTGCAAATAGGTTGCCTGGACACTTATGAGCGCCATTGAAATGTTGTAGCCATTATTGATCCTTACGAATAACTATGGCATGTACACAACCTTTTCAGCATTGCCTTAAAATATTTCCCTTTCCCAAATTATTCAAATTTGATATTTTTGACGAAACACGTAGCAAAGTGCTTCTGGTTGGGCCAATTTCCGCCATTGTTATAGAGGTGGCGACATAATAACGAATATTGGCGGTTTTAGCTTTGAATTTTTTTCAATCGAACAAGAGAGTGGCTTATCTTTCCATGTAGTTTCTGGATGTAAATCAGGTCAACAGATGCCACGAATCACCAGTAAAGTTTCTTCACTCCTAAAGTTTGACGTACCGATAACTTTTCTCATCCCTCAGGTGTCAAGATGAAACAGATTGCACAATTGACTTCACGTCCGTATCATCCGTATTCGAAGACATTCGTTTCCGGTGCCCGATAAAAAACATCCCCACCAGCAGTCCGATAACACAAGGCAGATCATACCAACTTCATGTTGAATACACTTGCAAAAATCTTTTAGGTATTGTCAATCCAGTTTAACTCTTTCTTTTATCTCTTAATATTACAATAGTCATCGCATGTGACTGGAGACACTTGCATTGCACACATTATAACAAAATTATTTGTCATGTTCTCGTTTCTCTCAGAAACTGCTGAAGACTTCACAATTGTTGAACTTCGCACGACTCACAGAAGGATTGAAGCGGATACTACCCAGCACGTTTTGAGTCCTCATTACCCTCACAGAATGTCCCAGGAGAGCCAAGATATCACCTGCGTATTCACTAGGTAAACTATTACTCAATGCTCACGCTGCACTACAAAAACAGTAAATATGTTATGACGAAACCAAAAAGCTGAGGATTTCACTATCAACTTTCTTTTTAACCGGTTCCACATCTATTTTTCACCCGATTCTGGAAATTAATACTACTTTGAAAACCCACCTCCAACGAAAAACAAACCTCTTGTACTATACTTTCTTCGAAAGTTGGGATGTAAAGGAAAGAGCTACAATTATTTCAGATCGTCTCAGCCGGTAAATGAGAATACCAACGTCCAAGTGAACATTCTTCAATTGCAACTGAACGGTTCGAAGGAGGCAGAGCAACTCACAATTAAATCTGATGTCAGGACAGAGACCTCTCCCTCATACACTAGTCCCATAGCCATCAAGGAGAATATTAAGACACCTATAATGGAAATAATCTCCGTAACAAACAACTTCACAATGCACTTCAATAGATGTACAACATTGAGACCTGGAGGCAAATTTAATATATCATTTGCAGGTACGTGCGTGTACAAAAACTGAACATATGATTCCATTTATGATAGGGACCAAAAGCGTAAAATGTGATTTATGGCAGACTACGTCTTTTTACACAGTTCAGACAGATTTCGAGATGAGTTGTACGCACGCCGTGACCGAATGCAAACAGACTGTTACTTCTACTCCGGTTCCACCCCCTGACGATGAACCCAAACCTCCCGAGGACGATTTTAACTTTAGTAAGTGTACAACTTTTAAAATAATCCACCATGATATCAGTCGCAAATTCAAATCGTAGCTGAAGAATAACTTCCATCTGGTCAATTTTCGTAATAAATCAGCTATCAATTGTTTTTCACAAAGTCAACTTATGTTGTTCACCACTCGCATTACAATAATTTTAGGGGTCATGGTAGGAGGAGTTGCAGGATCGCTCATCTTACTGCTCATTGTCGTAATATTAATACTCTGCTGCAAACTCAGGAAGAAAAGGTAAACTGTTTAGAACATGTTTCGCTAAGATGATGAAACAACAATCAAACACAAACACCTGCCAAATATTACCAATAAATTTTTGTCTGTTTCAACGTACTTTCTTTCGTGACAATTGCCAGATTAAGAATGAAAATATCTTCATTAGTCAAAATTAGTACCCTCCATGCCACCTTATAGTGAATAGTGTACATTATTCTCCTTTCTTTCCTCAAGGTTTCTGCTCTTTCTGCTCTCGGAATCATGATACAAAATTCTTTAGGAAAAAATACTCATCGTAAAATAATTTTAAAGTGACCGTTCTGTTTTAGGCAACAAGAGAATCTTCCAGTTGAAAAACGAGAACAGCGCAAGCAGCCTACTGTCGGTCGTCACTCTTCCTTCGGCGATAGAGCATCCAATGTGTACCAGGAAATTGGGGACAATGATCCCCCGGTTCACTATTACTCCGAAATAGGACATGTTAATACTATCTTCGAGAAAGCAAAGAGTCTGGATTATGACAGCAGGCCCGCTCCTGAAATTCCTAGAATTAATAACCGACCGCCGCTGGATGTAGTTGATGAGCTCGAACCTGGCTACGATAAAATTAAACAGGAAAAAGAAAAGGCCGAGAATGGTGTTGCTGGCTATGCGAATCCAAAGAGGGAAGGATCATTTCGAAAACCTGAAGATTTTGAAGAGAAAGCGGACAGTGATGATTCCTATTCGAAATTAATGGAGTCTGAGAAACTAGAGGCGGTGAATGAAATCAACAATAAGTACGCTAAACTTGATAAGGCGAAAAAGGGTAAAAAGAAAACTGACAAAGTTGACGAAGGAGTTGAGGTTGAACATCCAGATTTTGGACGAATAGGCTCAGAAATGATAATGGAGGACAATATGGATTTGTACATGTCAGCAGATGAAACAGAAGGGATTAAAGCTGATGACGTTTTCCAAAATAGCAATAATACTGTCAACAACACTAGCTTGTAGTTAGGCGCGTGAATCATTTAACGTCGTATGGCAATATTGCTAAAATTAGCCCTGGCACACGTTGCATCAGGCTGAATATGTTCATTTTTTTCGCCTCTCACAAAGCTGAAAAACCAGAACAGTTTATATCCGGGAAATCCTGTACTTGAACAAAATACCAAAATACCATTTTTTGTAAGGACACAAAAGCGGATATTTGGGAAGTACAATATTAAATTCAGTGCAATATACGGATGCTGGATAATTCTCACACAAATCGCCAGACTTACCGACAAATCCCAGTTCTTCTTTCCAAAGTTCAAATCTAGATGGTGATGGTTTGGCTTTGTCTCCTTGCAGTCTGGGACTAAATGACATAGGAGTCTTGAACACGGGCTCTGACCGCTGCAAATAATGGCAAGGTTATTGTTAATACTCGGTGCTTTGATTGTAAATACACTATAGTAGGTTGTGTAGTCAGTCTAAGCCAAAATATTACACAAGTTTCTAGTATTTATTTGTTGATAATGTATTCATGCATGTTATTTGATGTAGAAAATGTTCGAAAGAATAGTGATCAGTTAGAATCTCTTTGTTCTTCAATATTGAAATATTTATCCGTTCCGTGAACCACTATATCACCACTACGTCGCAAAAAATGAAAAACAAAAAATTCATAATACATTTGATTTCTGCACCGGTCCGTAAGAGTACTCATCCCCATATGCACTCTCAATGCCACCACTATGTCTGTGTATCTCTACGTTCACGACGACCTGATTGTTAGTTTGACCTTGACCCTTCCGTGACATTTCACTTTTGAAATGTTTAATTTTATTTCAAACTTCCGAAAATGTTTGGAATTAAACAAATGCAAAATCCATCATTAAACTTGAATTTTATTTGATCTGTTTTGTGCCTCCAGAATTTTCCAGTTCAGAATATCCGACTGTCAGATTTCTTATTGAACAATGCAATTAAAAAATCATTATTAATTCATAAGGAAACAGACCAAAGAACTGAGCTTTCTTGAAGCAGTTAAAATCCCAAATGAAATATAAATCTAACCAAGAAACAACAAGAAAGTTTTCCTAAATATTGATTTGTTCGGTGCAATTATTGATTTTTCTGTTGTGGCTGACTGAATCTCATGAAGTTTCGGCTACAAAAGCTGATCCTTGACATGCAACATTTGGTAACAGACTTCTATCAGGCAAATTAATTTGGCTGCGTGTGGAGTATTAACTTCAAATCAAGCACTCAGGAGCAGCAGTTTCATCATTGGGAACTAACTGTACTAACAATTTCCATTAGAATAATTACAAGGAATTGCTACTGTTGGACTTTTAAAGGCCTTACATCTGTTTTAAAGTTTTGACATTGTACTTTCATTCAAAAGATGTTTGCGAAGGTTTTATCAAAGGTAATACCTAATGACCGAACGTGATTTAAAGATGCACAAACTGTTAACATTTACCAGGACTACATTTAGTCTTTGAATAACAAGTCAGGCAAATCTGTTAATTGTGGTACACGTTTAATTTGAAGTGAAACCCGTGAAGAAATTCTGAAATCATTTCCCTGAGCCCGAAAGACCAATAACACCATTTTACAACTACTTCAGTAAGAATCCTTTAAGCATAGTCCACAGGTGAAGGCGGCTATTAACTGTTCTCTTACAAAATGTACTCACAACAGAAGCGAGTAGGTGGGGAGATCGAAATAAATTCAGACTTTGAATCATTGTCGAATCATCTTGTCGCAGCTAGATAAACGGATAAAAATGGCAGGTAAAGTACGTTCAACACAATCTGAAACAGATCTAAAAGGTGCCGGGGCCAAAAAAAGTCTCGCCAGGCTGTTTATTTACTCGTCTTTCACGAATGAGATCAATTCGTACCGAATATAAATATTACAATCACGCTGCAAATAAAACTTGCTATTTACCTTTTTCAATTTTGGTGGAGTGAAGAATGACATCTTTGTAGGCCTATTTTGTTACAAGCAAGATGCAAATTCCTGTGGCTGAACACTCCCTGGTCTCCTTTTTCAGACAGAGAAAATCCTGCTACCACATTCTTCTCTTCTTCTATTCTTCTTAAGGTAGTGCAAAAAAAAATCAAAGACAGTTGACGAAGACTACTTGAATTTGCGTGACAAAAATTTACAACCATCTGGTTTGGATATTTCTTTGACACTGTCATTTTTCCAGCGAGAAAAACTGTCAATGATATTCGTATTTCTTTAAATCTGACTTTTCAGTGGCAACAGGCCTGTTGATGACTTGGAATTCCCTTGTGAAGCTGAAGCAAACCAACATTTAATACGATAAAATGACATTAATTGCCACTTCCTCACTTTTTTTCAACAGCGAAATATTAATATTTCACTCGATGAATGTACCTGGAGATCAATATAGTCTGCTTGGCAGTGAATGAAACTTCACATCGATTCCGCTGTAATATTTAATTTCCAAGAATTAAATTTGATTTCATTTTCAGGGCTCCACATTTGACTGACATGTGACAACAAAAAATATATATAAATAAAGACATTGAGAAATTTTGCATTGAGCTGTGAAGATCACATCAAAGACGAACAAGATACATATCAATCGGTTCCGTTCACTGAATTTCGTGCGCTCATTTAATGTTTTTATCACTTACATGTCAGTCAGAAAATTTATTGATTTCCAGAATGCCGTTCCAACTGTTACACTCCGCACAAAATTAGAGACTCAGTCACTCTTATCTGGGCGCGGAGACGCCCGGTAAAATTATTTCAGAACCCCCACCCCCTTCGTACGCCCCGTTGGGTCTCCGAAATCAGAAATACCGTTTTCACGAACTGCACTAAGGTGTACTGAACTGAGTTTCATTTCAGAGACAATGGATTATCAGTTTTGTGATATGATACTGCATTTTGCATATGTAGCAGATGAGCTTTTACGGATGACTTCAAATCCACAACTCTACATTCAATTTTGTAGGTAGCTCAGTCTAAAAATTACCAACTGCCACCTGCAACATCATGGTCTAAGCCCAATATTTCAGTTTTAGTCAAAACATAGGGTTGATGATACCCCTCTTTTTTGATTGTCTCATAAAAACAGGCCCTGTTTTAAAGGTCTGGAGGAAATCCATAAAATATTAATTAGATATTCAGTAGAATGTTCAGTTTTACTTGAAACATATTGATTGTTATTCTTTGTTTCCAATATATCAAAAATAATAACACACTATTGTGAAGGTTTGAAGGAAATCTGATAAGAATTTATCCAAATATTGGTAAAAATATGCAGTCAAAACATAGGGTTGCTACCCTTTGCTTCGAACATCTTAACCCACAATAAGGTTATGTATAATTAGTCTATGCACTGAATTGCTTTCTAAGCCATCTAAAAACCACCGTCTTCATTTCATGAAGCAACAAAATCATTCAAGAATAAGTTTAAGTTCTTATATTCAAAGAAAATATGACTTGCATATGGAAAATATCAACCAATTACTGGAAACAAAGTAACGCTGTGATGCAATGGTAAATTTAGGATTTTGAAGACAAGTTATTACCGATCACGTACGGCATTATGAGGGAAGGTAATGTTTTCACCCGTGTGTGTGATTCTGTTCACATGGGGAGGGGGGATACATCATGTCTAGGTCCTGTCCACGTGTGATAGGACGAAAGTACTACCTCGGGTTCCTGAACGAAAGGCCAAATATGAGGTTAGACCCAGGCAAACAGACAGACACTAAATTGCCTTGTAGTCACCTTTGTGCAAACTAAACAACAAATGCACACAGCTTAGTATGCTATCATAAGATAATAAGTTACCCAGCAGCAGTTTGATTAAATGCAATGAGGGTGTCCACAAGGGTGCTCACAGATTTCCCAAGAAGTGTCACTTCCTGACAAGCTACTGACAGCCTTCATGTACCTGTGCCAAGATAAATCTCCCCATCTGGCTGGATCCAGATCCTTTTTAAAGGATCGAGTGAGGATCGTGATGTCATTATCCTGAACATGCAAAAGTGCATTTCCTGGATAATCATTGGTTTCTGCATTGCCCAAGGATTGAACAGCAAGAATGTTTGATGTCATGATGTTGTCCCAGTTATCTCCACCCTAGTTGGTCAGGGCCTGTGCAGGCAATGATCCAATGCAGGGAAGGAGGAGTTATTTTTAGAAACACCCCCTGGGGATAAGTAGCCATGCAGGGCATCATGTGAACCTGCTGCGGCCCAACCCCCCCTCCCCCCAGTTCCCTCAATTTACAATATTCCTACCCATACACCTTGAAACTCGTCAGGCTGTAACACAGGGTTCTGTCTGGGGGAGGGGGTTGGATTCATCTTGTCTTTGTCCTGTCTCGGGGAGGGGTGGGTAACCTAAGTGACCCCCCCCCCCTCCCCCAGGTCTGGTCTGAGCAGGGAAGTGGGTCCCCGCCGCCGTCCCTAGGCTGCCATGATAACGATACGCGGTGATGCCTTGTAATGTTGTAGATCTACATTCCTGCTAAATTGCATCAGTTTCTTCCACTTTGGGCACGTTTTTGGGCCATACAAACGGCAATATTTTCTGCCGAATTTCATGTCATTTGTAGATATGTATTGAACCATGCACACTTAAAGATCCCATATTGTGTGAACTATCATGAAAACATGAAATTAAGTAAAATAAGCTACAAACCGTCTTTGAATGAACAACTGATTTTTCTTGGACTTTTAAATTTCGCTCCTTTTGAGATGTGCACGCGAATGGATGACGTCATGAAAAAAGTGTCTAAAGCGGATTAAACTATAGAGGACACTACTTGCCAGACATATTGATACAGATGCCAGCACTTAACCTTAAATTTCGTTATCTTTTTTGGGAGAAAATTGCTGCCACTTTTCAGTTGTCACACACAAGGTAGGAGTTCACTTCACCGATACGAAAAGTACACTCTTACTGTCCAAAATCGGCAGCTAAATGATTTGTACCAATGGATAATGTGTCCATGATCTACAGAATTTATGGGTTCTGAGAAAAAAATCTCTGTGGGTGGTTGGGTTGTGTGTGAAAATAAACCCAGTACTTTTTGTGGGTAAAATATAACTTTTCATTTTCCGATTGATAGTACTTGGCGAGGATAAGAAGGAGGCAGAAAGCCACTGAACTGACCAACAGAATAATTTAAATAACATTAATGTTTAATGCCGACCAATTAGGATTCTGCCTGATCGTCGAAAAGTACTATCAGCGCGTCTGTGCGGAAAAGATTTCAGAATCTCTTAACAATCGGTTTACGTAGTTCATTCGTACAATTTTATTCACACAAATAACATTCATACATGTACGTCAACAAAAGATGATGCCATAAAAATGATAGTGACAATGATTAGCGACATAGAAGTATGGATAGAATTCTTTTTCATCTTCTGCTGTTTTTCCGGGAATGTTGGCTGCCAAACAGTGAATTCTAGCGTGATGAACCTGTAAAAGAGAAAATAAGAAAGAAGGTCATGTCCAGTTTGAGAAATCAAAAAACGTTAAATTACATTTGACAGGATTTGGAAGGTGGCGCCCAGGGCATATATGCCCATCATATTCGGAATCAAATACTTGCAGTGCTTTGCCATCGGGCTTCCAAAGGGGTCACCCCCCCCCCCACCCGCCGACCGCCCCCCCCCCCACCCCGGCGACAACCCATCAGCTACATTTGATGAAATTAGTTGAATTTACTTTGAAGGGTTTTGTTATCTTGACTATATGAAATGCAGGCTTCTTACCTTCTCAAATGAAATTGTTTAACCAATGAAGTTGATGACAACCAGGTGGAGTATTACGTGGGCGAAGATAAAATCAGCAAATGCACGTTCTGGACTAATATTCTGGAATTCGTTCTTATTCTGTGGGTTTACCTGTATCCTCAAACAAACTGCAAAAGAGAAGAATCCCTGGATTCACCACTGGTAAGCAAGAGAAAATTCCTGTAACATCAAGCACTGAATGTACCGGTAACTCGGTTACTAGATCTAGATCTACACCACAACTGTGCTGCGTATTGATGTCTTTTGACAGCTTTAATTTTTCGTATCGTGCCTTGTATCTGCATTTCAACCACATATATTAAAAGTAAACCTACCTCCAAGAACAAATGAACCGACACATGAAATAAATCCTGACAAGAATGAGTTGAAGGGGAAGGTGCCAACCAGGCAACAGTACGCAAACTGCATGATTCCTGTCAGCATTATGTATGCTAAATATGCATCTACGATCTTTAATTTCTTTGGAGTGTTGTTGACATACTCATCATAGCATTTGCTAAGAACTGACTTCAGAGACTCCGGCATTTTTTCAGATTTTGGCTGTCGTGTACTTCAACGTGGCACCTCCCGGCTTGTTGTTGAAGCTGAAAACGAGACTCGGCGAGACCGGAACATGATCTTTTAGCCATAACTCATTCATAGGCATAAGGCCACGGAAACCTATTCGTGGCCCACGAGATGTGATCGGTGTTTGCTTTTCAATGGAACAACATCTGCATATTGATCAATGATATAAGCCTAGTTTAAACTACCTTCTTTTCAGATTTTGAAGGTGCTGTCAGAGGCTTAAGCAAGGCAACATCTATTTCAAAATCATTTTTTTTCATTTATAACTCAAAAAGAACTACAAGAACATGCCAACAAAACAACAAGTAAAAAGGGTTCAAACAGAACCAGTAGAGAGACCAATACATGCAACCAAACTCCTTGACAGAGAAGTGTTTGTATACTCAGAAAGTTTGAAACCAAGTACACAAGCAAGAAATTGTACACAGTTATTTTCTAGTCCATGACAAGGTTTCAAATGTCTTATGAGCATTTAAATTTTAAATTTTGAAAGATTTCATTCTAAGGTGGAGTAATGAAGATAGGAAATGTTCAAATTTTGGTAATGAAATAAGTATTGGAAAACTTTTCATTACATAGAATTCTATGTAATGAATTCAAGCTTTTTCATTACTTTCAGTATGTTCAAGCTCTTCCAAATGTTATGAATATGTGATGATGAATAATCTGTGATAGGAAACAGGATTTGACACATTTACCTAGAACTGTACATATACACATGCATAATGTCTTGAGAGTTGAGACAGATGCTGTTGTCTTGACCTTTGTAGGAAATCAGGACCATACATGTGATTTCTGTGAATTTAGTAGACATTTCATGTACTCATCATCAGTTTTAGATTTGGTGACAGCATGCAAGAGGCTCATGCAGTAATCCTTATACCTATACACCATTTTTTGTATTAACCAACTAGCACAACCTCAATTGTAACCAGTAAAAGTTGCACAAGTACACAATGCTTTCAGGAATGATTCCCCTGATTTTATTCTCCTCAGATTGCTCACAATCTATCATAAAATTGCCAATCATAATATTGTTTTCATCCCACTGTGCATGCATTAATCCCAGTACCTCTACAATCAAATTTGAGTCTTTGTGTTATACATTAAATTCTGCTATTACAGATACCTCACATTTATTCTGACAACAAGAAAAAACAAGGGCAGGGTCAGCTTTGCCCTTTTAAGTTGATACAACTTTACCTTTAAGAACAGCCAATTGTTCAACTGATTGGTTGACAAAACACAAAGAGTGTGCTTGGTCTCCCTCATATGTCATCAGCTGCTGGTATAAGATGTCATCCTCTGTTACCTCTTCATCAGATAAAATTGGTGTGTTGTACTCATTAGGGTCCAGGTCCCTTTCTCATGTGGTAAGCCTGAAATATAAAAAAATTGCTCCCTAATTTCTTCCAGTTGTGCACCTGAAAACTTTTTTATTAATTATGTTACAGATTTCATCTTTCAGTTGAGTACAAAGTATGTGATATGCTAAATTCAAACTTACAAAACCAAGAAGCTTCTCCTGGTCCATGTGTGTATGTCAGTGCAGCATCATGGCCATATACATTATTTAGCTCAGACATTCATCTGTTGGGTAGAATGAGATATCAAGTTTGGACACAGAAGGGAAATTCTCCTCCACAAAGGTGTTCAGATGTCAATGTATTTCTGACCATTGTGTGACATTGATGAGTAGCATTTACCTTACATGATCCTTCACTTGTTGGTCCAGAAAAAGATTAAGGGTACCACAAAGATTCAAGCTCTTTCAACAAATGAAGAACAGTTGTGGTCACAGGAACACATCATATATACCAGAATACTTAAATTATAACATATGTACCTGATAATGATTGTGAATCTGGTGGATGTTGAGGTACAGAAGTCTAACATAGATGACTCTTGTTCTCATGACATTGTTACCCCTAGCACTTCATATGTATTCTTCAACATGAATGATGGATTTGTCAAATTCCTGGAATAAATGTAAGTTTCAACACAGACATACATGTCAACTACTGCTCACAGAGGAGACCTCTAACACTCTGTTGTGTTCTATTTATAAAACTGAAGCCACATGCAGGACCTCTTGGCAATGCACCAAGAGGCAAAAAGACATTTGCCTCATTGCTCACTGTACAGTTTCCTTGTACATTTTAGTAAATATTTACACACAAATACTGTAAAGTTTATTCAGGTAGGCAACAATACATTCTAGAAATACTATTACATTGGTAAAGTTTCATTTCAGACATGTTTATGATGACATGAAATGCTAAATGGCAGCCATTCAATAAAGAGGCAAAGTGTGGCTTCAGTTTTGGCTGCTGTATTAGAGGTCTAGGTTTTTTCAACTGGGGCAAGTAAGTGATACTGCAGCAACATCCTCACTGTACAAGAGTGACAATTTAAGTCTATGCCATTTTAATTAATCTGAACATATGGAGACATAATTTTAAAACAAAGTAAGACATTTAAACTAACACTGTTGCACTTGTCCAACTGAAAAGTTTCTTTGATGCAAATTTTTACAGGGCAATCCACTTTGTGTCCTTGTTGAAGGATGCATTGATGTTTGATTGTGGTCCACATCTTTCTCAGAGGTCTTCTTGTTGACCCATTTTCACTTGTTGGTTTTGTTTTGATCTGGCCCATAATTGCAGTCTAAAGAAAACACTCCTGGCAGTATAATGTGAGATGAACAAAGTGTCAAATATTTGAAGTTTCCATGGCTAAATGTGTATACTCAATTACAAGAACAAATGCAAGTGATAAAAATATATTTGAAGATTTTCCAGATAAGCCGAGTGTACACTAGGAGTATAGGAATCCTAATTACAGTTTTATGATACTTTCCCTGGTTCCTCAGAGGAAAAGCGTAATATCTTTTTAACATTTTTCTTTACCTCACTCCCTGAAATCTTGGGTCTGTATGTACTGGGTCCTTGCTGAAAGCACCATTACAGATTTGCCAGTGCTTGACTGTTAGTTAGGCACCTAGACAAGCATATAATGCTGTTTGGTAAGGTAAACATCCATTCGGGCATCAGGGTCTTTTTGTATAAATATATGCATACTAAGGTCGGCTATAAGATCCTCCCGAAAGAGAGAATGTGGTCATGTGACTTTACCTACGGTGTAAGTAGTCACGTGACTGCGCCATTGCAGTACTTTTTTTTTCAAGTTGAAAAAATAATAGACCAAATGAGCAGCTTAATGGTGTTATGGTAAGATAATCATAAAATTAAATACAAAGAAAAGCATGTTGAAAATTGACTGTTCTTAATTTATATGATTTCACTTGAGGTTTCTCAGAGGAATTGAGATATTCTAAGTCCAGTTGAAAAGAGCCCGCGCTATTTGTAACCACGACCATGCTGCACGCTTTAGGCAAATATGGGTATGAAATGTTGCATGTTTCATCTGTAGTAGCTCTTGTTATATGCGTTGTTTATTGTCTTGCAAATACAACACACATATGCATTAGATGCCTCACCATGATCAGACGATTGGTGAATTGCAGCAGACAGACATCAGCTTCGGGCGTCTGTTCAAATTGAAAATACTCTGCCCCAGTGCATGTCATTGTGTGTGTCATTATTCAAGAAGGCCAGCCGTGCCATAGTCTGCGACGGAAAAGAGGTTCTTCTGTATTATAATTAATTTGTTGAACTATTTGGATTTTAGAGTTATTGTAACCCTCACTGTAACCTACTTTTGCTGTGTAAGCTGTAATAGCATGGAATGCTTGAATCAAACATGCCACACCCTAAACTGATGGGGAAAAGGCAAAAGAAGTTACTCAACGAACAACATTAAGTAATGTCTACAATCAATTAAGTGATGCTACACAGACTTGGTTCATCGTCATGTACTTTGTTCCGAATACAAAAGACAAACTGGATTCAAAATTAATTTTAAATCATGCTTAATTACATTTGTTCAGCCCTCAAAGCAGTGTGATTCCTCTTCAATATGTACATGTAAGTGTATTTCGTACGGCTCGGCTTCAAGTTCAGTTTTCAGCTTCAGTTTCGGAGAAAAGAATACAGCTCGCAGATAAATTAACTGTATTCTGGTAGTCAGCGGGTGGAATTATTGTAATCGGACTACCGGAATACAGTTAATTAAGCTGTGAGCTGTATTCTTTTCTCCGAAACTGAACCTGAGATTAATCGAAAACACACATGTAATGTATAGAATAGGGTAACCCTTTTGTCAAACGTGAACACATGCTTAAGCGAACATCCACCCATCTGTGAAGGAAGTCCAGTGTACGGATCTCACAGACGGATATATGATCGTCTTTATTTGTGGAAAAGTATTGCGTGTGTCATTTCGTGAAGGATAATGTCGAAAATAAACGGTACTTCGAGAGATAACATCCAAAAGTGAGACACAATATTGGTCACTTTGGACGTGTTATATCTTTAGAATACAACGGTATAATTTCATTTCATGATGTTTACGTGAGACACCTATGCTTTTGCAGTAAAAACCAATGTGTAGTGTTTGATTAGTTTGTCATTTATTTTGTAGACGTATCAACTCCAAAAGCAATGGAGGTTCAGTCGAATGTTGAAGCTGTGAATGTTGTCATTGAGAAGTTGAGTGAACTCGTGGCGCAAAATAATGCAGTGCAACAAGACAGTGTTTCGGGAGGAAATGACTCCAACCCGAGGCTTGTCGCAGATTTGGGTGCATCCGGACAACGAGAGACAATCGACACTGCCAAACATCTGATCGAATTTGTCAGAACTGAGAATCCAGCATTGAGTTTCACTCGCACTCCAACCAAAAGTGAAGAAAACGAGGCGTTCACAAGGCATGCGACAAGAAGCGTTGTGAGGCAGTTGCAGAGCAGAAACGATCATTTTGAAAAGACAGAGGAAGAAATAATTGTAAATTTGCCAGCAAATTTAGGCCAGTTAAATCTGACAAATAAGAAAACTTTAATTGAGAGTTTAATGAACTTGAATGCGAGTCTTCAAGAAAAGAGTGAGGTAAGCAACGTTGTTGTGAAGAAAGGAGACAAAGAGGCAACGTACAAATGCACGAAGTGTGATTACTGTAGCCGCAACAAGTACTATCTGAAACAGCACGTGGAGCTGGTTCATAATGCGGAGAGACCTTTTAAGTGTCCCTTTTGCGATTACGCAGGAAAGCGTAGCCATTCTCTGAAGGAACATTTAGTTGTTCACAGTACCAATAGACCATATGAATGTAGCTTGTGCAGTGCAACGTTCAGGAAGAAAGGACATTTGACAAATCACATCAAAATGCATGCCAATGCCAAAAATTTTGAATGCAACATTTGCGAAGATAAATTCGGAGACAGATATTTGTTGTACGATCATCTCAGAAGTACCCATCCTTCAGACTCGTATTACGCCTGCGACTTCTGTGAGTATGCGACGACCATAAAGAGTAATATTATAATGCACATGCACACACATGGGAATCCGAAGTCTTACAAGTGTGACAAATGTCCTTACATCGCTTTGCACATTAACATTATGAAAGAACACGCGGTGGGACATGGTGTTGGTTCCACCTTCCATGAAGAAGCGGTGACCAAGAAAACGAAGCCCGTTATTCTGTTGAAATGTTCAGAGTGTGGTTTTACTACAGATGAAAGGAGCATACTAAATGATCACATGCTGAAACATATAAGCGACGTCAACCTGCTTGCATCAGCGAAATCTCAAGAAACGAATCCACATGACACATCAACCATGACACCTGCAGGCAAAGATAATGATCAGCCAACCGCTTACGTGTGTAAGGAATGTGACTTCATGTCCACTGAAGCGTACGTTTTTATAACACACATGCTGTCTCACAAAGCCAAGCAAGGAGCACAAGTAGCACCAACAACAGCTGGGAAATCTCCAGCGGCTGCGGCTGCGGCTGCGGCTGCGGCTGCAACAACATGTTCTACTGCCAAATCTAACACCATGACGTCGTCATCATCGCAGTCACTGCAGTCAGCATCGGCCGAACCAGTTGATATGTCCCAGCCATGGACCCATGACTCCAGTGTCGGACTGTATCGATGCACCATCTGTGGGTACTTCACGAAGCACCAGCGCACCATAAAATCTCACATCTGGAAGCATTCGGGCCACAAGGACATTGATTACCCGATGTTTCAGAATGGACCCCTCAGTGTTTATGATGACATCCCCATTGGCAAAACTACCCTCGTTTCAAATAATAATGTTATCCAGATGCAGAAGGATAGCGCGAAAGGCAATAAGGACACCAAGGATGATGGAAAGGAAGAAGATCCCGTGAAGAAAAGTACAGATGTCAGACCAGGTAGTGTTACTTTGGTAAAAAGAGAGGAAGTCAGTTTGTCCCAGAACATACTGAAAACAACTGGAAGAGGGAAGAAGCAAAATCTCATCACAGGGATGGCAGACACACAGCTGATGGGATCACCGGTCTTACCTAACGTAGTGCAGATCACTATTCCACCTTTGGGTAATCAGAAATCTACCGGCTCAGCAACTGGATCTGCAACCAGCGCAATGACAGTGTCTAACTCTGCAGTTGTTAGTACTACAACATCTGTTATTGGACAAACAACGCAATCTGTTTCAACACAAAAGAGGCCAACAATACAACTTGTTGATAGAAGCCAAAAGCCGAAACTACCTGTAACAGTGCTGGTGTCGAAGCAATCTTCCGAACAGAAGCAGGTGATTCTACTCACTACAGGCTCTGGGAAGGAAAAGTCGGGAGAAGCAAAGTTTCCTGGAAAGATACACAAAATGGTTCCAATTCAAAGATCAGAAGGAAAAAGTCGCATACACATTGAATCTTTGAGTGGTCAGAGTGGCAGCCGACCATTGATGTTGATACAACGTAGAAATTCTGCTCCTGTTGACGAACCTAGGCAAGTGATTTCTATCGTTACTTCAGATGCAGAAAACACTTCCGCTGGAAGTGGTGATGAAATCCTTCAGACAAATGTACCAGGCGCAAAGCGAGCAAATATAGTGGAATTACATGCAGAACAACATCAAAGCAGTGAAAATGTAGCGAACTCTGAGATGCCTGTGGATACTAGTATTGAGGACACAGAATTATATGAGCCTCAAAATTCTTCACAAGACGCAAATCAAAGTAAGGATAGTATTGGGACAAGGTTACGGAAAAGGCGACTTGGATCTTCACCAGTGAGAGGCTCAGATGCAGAAGTGCCCGAAATATCAGGTAATGCTGCCAAGAGAGTTTGCACTGAAGGTCATGACGAAGAAGGCAATGTTGTCGTCGAGAAACTCACTCCGGTATTTTCAGCACAGCCATTTGCAATATCGGAAAGTAGGGGTAGCAGTCCGAGAATTCCTAACAGCCCGAGGATTTCTGAAGTCGCCATCCACTCTGACTCCTCAACTGACAGCAGTCCCAGCACACCGAACGCCACCACAGAAGTGACGATCGTAGAAACTCAAGTGATGGTAATGGCTCCTGCCGAGGAAACTGTTGAAACAACACATATGGAATACGCAGAAGAACCTCAGGTAATGTAGCGAATTTTCATTGGAATCACTTCAGTGAAGGGATTATTTGTTCACTGTGTACACCCGAGATAAGCCACGTTTCTTTTCTTTACATTACAGTACACGTGTAAACAAGCTTTCATTTGATTTGAGTAGATTATCTGCAGCTAATAAAACATCATGGCATGATTCTAATTCTAATGCGCCATCTTTTATTTTAGCAATGTACGACTCGTTACCTAGAAAAATATATTTCATTAAGTTCGTATGCGTTTGTTTTTGACAGGTGCATGAAACACAAAATGATGAACCAGCAATGCAGTACGAGGAGATAGTTTACATAGAGCCAGGTAGTGAACAAGTGGTGGAAATGTCGACCACAGAAAGTACAACCGATCAGACGGCAGAATTCCAAGAAGTGGTGGTACAAGAACCTTTACCTCCTGATCATGAACAGGTAAGTTCCGGCAGTTTGTTCTTATTCGTAAAATGACGCCTTTGATTCGTGCTCTTGAAATGGAAAAAAAATCAATAACGAATATTCTTTGTTGAAGATGGTGACGTTGTTGTCATTGTTAAAGAAAGGATCTGTCACAAACGCTCCTGTGGATCCTCCACAGAACAGTTCGGGTCCAGAATCACCGAGGAGAAGGACTCGAACTAGATCCAGGACTGAGGGTGAGTGAAATATTTCATGAAATGTGGACATGTTGTCTATAAATGGCCTCCCTGTGCTGGTACAATTGTTCTTATGATGTGATGGTAGTAGTGTCTCAGAAAACATTGACGAGTACCTGGAAATTACGAAATTTCAACCATGCTTGACTATCTCCTCTCAACCTGACATTGTTAAATGTCATTCTGAATGAAGAGCTACATTATTTATTAATAATTAATCATATTTCTTTCAGGAAACAGCGCACCCAAGAAAGGCATTAGCAGTCACTTACTGGCTGTTATTGAACAGCTGAGAGAAAAAACAGGCAGCATGTCAGGGGACGAGGAGGAGTCACTAGAAGATGAACCGAGTGAAGCTCCGAGGCGACCAAACAGTCGACGGTCTTCAGCCGGAGGATCCAGACGAGGCGCCGGAAACAGGAAGGTGTCGTCACCAGAAGCGAATGTTCCTATCGAATGCTACCTGAATGTAGAAGCGATGGAAGATGATTTGGGTATCAGGTACAGATGTAAACTGTGTCATTACTCAAGTACGAGTACTTCTCTGATGAAGACTCACATGCGGTTACACAAAGCTAAGCAGCCTTGTGAGTGTTCGTTGTGCGAGTATGTTGCGGAGAGTAATGAATCGTTACAGGATCATATGCTACAACATTGCAAAGTACGCACCTACCAGTGTAAATTGTGCCCTTCAGTATTTAATTACAAGAGCCAGCTCAGGGCTCACATGAGAGCGCATACGTTTGCCTGTGACAAATGCAGTTTTGAAACAAGTAATCCCAAAACCTTGAGCAGCCATACGAAATCGCATAGTAAAGATTTTTATTGCGACCACTGCAACGAAGCATTCATCTCAGAAGAAGCTCTGGCAAATCATTCTCTTATCTGCAACTCAATTTCAATAGGAGAACTATGGAAATGTAGACATTGTGACTTTGAAACAGAAAATTCGGAGCAGCAACAAGAACATTTATTAAGTCATGCTAAAATCTACAAATGCGAAACTTGTGACTACACCACACAGAGTTACATTAATATTCGCAATCACTGCCGAGATCATGAGCAGGAAAAGACGCTGAAGTGCGAATTGTGTGACTTCATCGCCACGTCGACGCGTAGCCTGAAGTCCCACATGAAACGCCACGCTAACGACCAAAGATTTGTGCAGCAACCACTGGAGCAGTACAAGTGTAACCTGTGTGGTTACGTGTGCCATCATTTACCTTCACTTAAATCACACATGTGGCGCCATTCAAGCGATTCTAACTACAGCTACATGATCACCAATGATATCATCAATGCTGCTATTGATAATCCTAATCTAACGGATTATGCAGAGGCAGGAAAGACACAAGAAGAGAATCCCAAAGAAAACAATTCCCCGAACACAGTTTTCAACGATAAGACGATGATTCAGAAGACGATGGGAAGTACGGGTAGTCTTGTGACTTTCCGATGTTGTCAGTGCGGATTTGAATCAACTGAAAAGTCACAATTGAATGAGCACATGAAGTCTCACATTGACATCATCAAGAAAACGTTTGAAGTGAACAAGTCTCAGTTGCTGCCCGGTCAGATACGGCGACAGATTTCAGGAGAGAGTGATCTTATGGACACCCGCAGGCACAGACTGTCAAAAGATGGCACCAGCGATGGAGACGACAATCCAGAAGTGCACGTCATCGTTTCTAGAAGTTAAAAATTGTAACTGAAGAATATGATATTAAATGTTCAAAAATGCATTGATTTAATTTCAGTTTGCATCAATTTTATTTACGGTTGGAAGTTCGGGGGGGGGGGG
>JBCAUG010735196.1:0-15083 GCA_038406175.1 Haplosyllis leylae | reverse complement strand
TCCCCCCCCCCCCCCTTTGCCAATGTCAACTCTTTCTTGACTCGACATAAGATTTTACATGTAAATTTCAAACCAAGCAATTTGTTTAGTCACGTTTGGTTCTGTTTGTTCAGATTTATCATTATAAAATATTTCAAATAAACACTGGGGACCCGTTATTTTCAATAAGTATTTAACAAGTTGATGTCTTAAGTTGTAAGTAAGAGACTTGATCTGTTGTGACATTATAATTCTTTGCTGTATTTAGATATTTATCCTTTAAATATTTAGTGTACATATAATATGTATAATTACTATATATTAAGGATCGTTCAATTAATGGTTCAGTTTTTTGCTTCAAGGCAGAGATATTTGTCTGTTTCTATTATGGTGCCAGATATATTCAACGCGAATTAAATATAAGAAAAGACTGAATGAAGTGAGATCAAAATGTTGGGAAAATTCTTAATCCTAATTTGATGATGACTTCTCAATCATACAGCCAGTTTATTGTACAATGTAATTTCACCAGGGTGTTTGATTTACTTTGAGTTAGTTTCCTGTTTGTTCTCATAATTAGATTATCAGTATTGTAGACATGTATTGGAAGTAGTCATCTGGTTATTTTGTCGTAAATACTTTGTCAGAAATACCCTTGTTACGATTGCTTTTAATTTATTGGTCTCAGTTTGTTACACATTAAACTTTACCCATTAGTTCGCTTGTTTTCGTAATTGTGATGCATGTGAAATTAATCAGGCTATCGTGTTTACACGTATATCTGGCTCTTACCTTCAGAATTGTTAAGTAACTTCATTTGATGTTGTTAAACGCACAATCAGACCCAAGTAAGTTCAGGAAATCTGGAGGATTGTACAAAAAATTCTGTGTGGAATTAAACATGCAGATCGTGGTCTCGGATACTACAACGATCTCCTCATGCGATGAAGTTTCAAGGTTTAAAGACGCAGCTGAGAGTGTTACCAGGTGATGGGGAAAGAATGAAGAAACTGTTTTTGGTTTTCCTCGAAATGATGTTTGCCTGCATTTACCATGATAAGTCAAAGTTGCTGTGAGTGTATTATCGTAAGAGACTTGAAGGTAGTACTATAGCTTGAGAAACGATAGATATTTCTACATATCCTGCATGCTATTGAAAAGTAATCTATTTTTCGGGGTGAAGCTGTCTTTGGCATGAAAAGCAAGAACCCGGAGTTTAAGAATCTTCCAAAATTACTGGAAAACTCATATCGCTGATTATTATTTGTTCATAAGCTTAGATTGTCATTATGGTAAAGAAGATTTTTAGTTGCGCCTTATTTTCTATTTGTACGGTTGTGTGGTTGGTTGATTGGATGCTTGCTTGTGGCCACATATGAAATTACAGTGGATTTTAAAACCAAAAAGTGTTTTAGGCCATTCTAAGCCACTTTCATTTTTTGACACCCCCCCCCCCCCAAAAAAAAACAACAACAATGAGATAACACCAGATTTTGGCTTGATACAAATTCGGAGACCAAAAAATTTTGCTTGGGACCACCATCCACCCACCCAACCACACAGGATGAGATAACATCAGATTTGGCTTGATACGAATTCAGACTGAAAATTTTTCCTTGAGCCATCTGTCTAGGTTACTTTACTATCTAACTAGGTAGCTATCGACTAACTAGCTTACTATCTAGCTAGCTATCTGTCTAGTTAATTATGTACCTACCTATTTAGCTGTCTCGCTACAGCCAGCTAAATCATAGGGCGCGACACTTTGCTGGTACGCGTTCTGGTTTTCACAAGTACCGTATCGTTTGTAATAAATTGTTCAGCGATGTATCTTAAGTTGAAGTATCTGTAAATTTGAATAATTGTGCCTCGTTATAGTTTCCTGTGCATCTTTAACACAATCATTATGGTGAGGTAAAATGTTCCACAAAACCTGTCCTGAACAGTCATACTGGTGTCGTGTCAGAACCTCTACTGTCTCATGACAATATTGTGAATGTTCGTTCATAAAGTAAATACCGTAAATGTCGCAAATACCGCACATGCGCACAAGACAAACTTTTTGCACTGGGCATTATTTGAGAACACCACACAAACCAGTGGCAGATCCAGAAGGTGGGGCACCAACCTATTATTTAGCCAAATTTCTTTTTGAAAACTGCATGAAAATGAAAGAAATTTGACCCAGAAGGGGGCACAAAAACAATTTCCACAACAGACCAGGCAGTAAGTAATACTTTTTATTGGTAGCACAGTGCAAATTCTCCAGCGAAGTCTCATAACTCTGCTGGTAAATGCGAGTAGTCGTGCTAGAAAAAGGGGGTGTGCAATAAAAAGGGAGGGCGCGGTATTCACGACACTTACGGTATGTGAAGTATTGGTGAGCCATCACTATAATTTACACAGGGTCTCTCACAACGAGTGAAAGATACAAAAGGAAATTAATTGTTGTAAATGGGCCCTCGTTGAGACCGAACTTTTTATCATTACTGTCATCTTCACGTTGTAACTGAATGCTTATTCAAACCGAACTCGTCTTCAGCCTGACCCAGTGTAGTTCAGGAAGGTTTGGTCTGAAAAAAGGGAAGACGAGTTGTGCAGGAAGTTGTTGGCTTTTGTTCTCGTTGATCTTTACGTACATGACAAAACGAAATGAGATTGATTCACTGGTTGCAGTTTATATGCGTTGGTTTCCATTTTTCTAACAGGACGATTTGTTGTTACTGTTATTCGCTGTTGTTATCCCACCTCAGTAGAACTAAGAAAACGTTTGCGATAAAATATGAAAAAGTAATCAAAAGTAAGACAATGTGCCTACCAAATGCTTTTACAATGTGTACAATAGATGTACATCGATGTTTATTGGATTTTTTGAGTGTAGTTTTTACTTTTATACAAAAAGGAATAAATTGATGTCAAATATGGTGTCTTTTTCGGAAAAGCAACAACATCGTCTTCTTTTTTAAGAAATTTTATTGAAATTCACCAAAAAATAACAGATAATGTAGAATATTACAGGAATGTTCAGTTCGTTACAGGTCAATACTTTAGTTAGATATAAATTTGAACTGTTCAAACAACAAATATCACAGAAATTACCGCAGCATATTGAACAAATTATTGTAATGTTTCAGCAGCAATCGTCAGTATTGCTTCCAGGAGCAAGGAATAATATATAACTCTAAGGAATAATATAGTTATCAGTAACTTGAATATGACAAGGCTCTTCACTTGAAATCTGCATTTGAAATAATCCTACTGTGAACAAAGATAATTTATATATTTTTGGAGCTCCACAGATCACCCAAATTACTGAACCTGTCGTATATGGAATCGCACACTCCCACTCAGATTTATGAAAACTGAAAAATGTTGGTTGTGTCGGTATCAACGTTTACAAAGAAAAATTTGTTTCTAATTATAGCCCATGTGGATATTATATTTGTAGTAAAATCAAATATTATAGTGTTCCAAAATCTTCCCAGAATTGTCTGAGCTTAGGAGTACATGTGCGCGTATAGCTAAGCCTTTGATTTAGCTGGAGAGGCTCTGGTCGTAGAATGCCTCCACGTGACAGAGGACGAGCTGCGGAGACGTGTCGGTGTCCCCGGACCTGAAGCTGAGCACGGTCCCAGCGCGCGGCACCGTGCAGATGAACTCGTAGTCACCGATGGCCTGGTTCTCGGCAGTCGCGGCGTCGGTCTGTAAGATGCACGGGGCGTTCTTGAAGAAACCGTCCCTGAACCCGAAGTCCGATTTGTCGTTACCAAGTCTGATTTGTGTGTACTCTGGCATGTAGCCTGAATTACAAGAAATGACAAATATACCAAGGTTGTTTGGCCGCTGTCCAATTATATACTAGTAAGTGTGTTTTGATATACCTTAACGTTTCCCTGAAAAGCTTGGACTCAAGAAAACAGGAACCATTGCAAAAGAATGTGAAACTTTCAGCGACTAACCAAATGAGTAACGAGTGATTTTTTGTTTACCCACCTCTGATCTTGATTTTGTTGACCAGGTCATTCCTGGGTAGAGTTACTCTGATCCATCCGCCCTTCTGGTAGCAGGTTTTAGCACAGGTAGAAGCGTCACCATCCATGGCCAAATTAGCCGTATATTCAACTCCATCTTTCTTCTCTGTGCAGCTCGACACTTCAGAAGCGTTTAAATTTCGAAGGCCCTGAGCAACTGAATGAAGAAATACAATAGATTCAAAAGTAGTCCAGCTTGTAAAAATACTGACTATGTTAAATGCACAAAAGTTTTGTATTTTTGGTTCAGCTGAGAACCATTTGTTTCAAGTTGTATTACCCCTTTCTGGTAAATTATGAGGATATTTTTTTATATGAAATGCACAACTATTTTATATTTTTAGTCGCACCTGCTCTTCTCACTAGGTATTTGCTTGCTTGTGAACAGATTGATATTTTATGCAAGAAATTAACATCAGGTGGCTCTGTCTCAGGCTTTGAGATACTTTTCTTACAAGAAATTAACATCAGGTGGCTCTGTCTCAGGCTTGAAGATACCTCTTACAGACACTCTTCAGTCTTAATGATACCTCACAGGGAGTGCTTACAGGTACTAATGATACCTCACAGGAACTACTAAAGGACACTCCTGATTTTTAATGATACTTCACAGAAAGTGCTTACAGACACTTTGGTCTTAATGATACCTGACAGGAAATGCATAAGGACACTCCTGGGTTACTTGCAAATTAATGATACCTACATGTCATTAAGAAGTATCAATAATGAAATCTCTGGAGATTTGGCAAGAAACAAAATATGCGAGAGATCTGTTACTGATACTTGAGGCATGACATAATGCTGATAAGCATTCTTCTTTCTTGAGTTGAGGGCCCAGAATTTATTAGAAAAGGGTAAAACAACTTGAACAAATAGGATATTTTTGTGAATTTTTTACTGGTATTACAATGTTTTGACTGAAAATGATGTGGTGAAAAGAGATCTTAGATGAGTTAGTTACTAAAGTAAAATTGAACTGAGTCTAAATTTATGAAGCATTTATAACAAGATAGGGATAATTCTGCAACATTCAAGAAAGTGGAATTAATAGGGAAATATGAACACTATTTCTGTAATTTGCAACGCTTTAAGTGCTTCCTTGAATTAATGATCGAAGAAAGAGTTACACCAATACATTTGGCTCAAAAATAATATTGCATTGCACAATTATATTTTATATCAGGGAGACCTGAATTATGTTTGATTTTTTACAGGGATACTTCTGATATTTAAAGATTTCTAACGAGGCATATGGCAAGGTAGTTCTTTGGGACCTGCCGTTCAAAGATTTAAGATAAGTCGTTTGAAGAAAATAGTGTCATGAGACATTTGTGAAATTTTAAGCAGCATTCACCACCCAATTAATGAGTAATCTCACCTCAAAGATGAACTAAAATTCCATTGAAATCAATGGTAATCTTCATTTTTCTCAAATTTGGGATGGTGGATTTTTTTTGAAACTTTACAAACTGTCTCAAATGTGAAAATGAATATTTTTAAGATGAGAATATTTAATAACATTACTCTCTTTCTATTTATAAGTTACAGTTTTATCAAATTTATAATATCAGTAAATCTCCCTAAAGTTTCCATGGTTCACTTGGCTGTGATAATGCATTTGCAATTGGCCAACTGATCATGCTAGTGTTCAATGAGGTTTCACTGTTTACATTTTCTAAGGGAACACATGACTTTGACGTCACGGTCCCAAAGAACTACCTTAAAACCCACTTCCTCTTGGAAAATCTGTAAATATCAAAGCCAAGCATCTGGAAAAATTCCAACATAGTTCGACTCTCCCTAATGTAAAATATAATTGTGCAATATTATTTTTGATACAGATGTATTGGTTATTTATTTATGCTTCCAAATATATTTCTGGTGCACCATCCAATGAGAATTGACTGAAACGATACAAAACAGTCAGAATTGGATGCTCTTCCTGCAGGGTGCTTAGGGATTTTTCATAAAGATAGGAGTAAAAAAAGCGGAACCTTCCTTCCTGCTAAAACATATTTGGGTTCTTGCCGAGTTATACGAAATTGTCAATGTTTGCATTAAATATTTCCCAGACTGAAAAATTCTTGCTGAAAAAAATTGTGATAATTTTTATCCTTTATTTTGCTACTGGAAAATTGTCAGAGGCCTGTGGTACCAATATTTGCCAACTTTGTGTGTCAGGGAAAAACTCGATCAGAAGGGCTCTTTAGATTTGGACTCTAAATTTCTGTTACAATAATGGAACTCTCTCTGTTTCTCCACAAACAAAATTTTACGGGATTCTTTTGTGGTTTTTTTGTTGATTTTTGTTTTGGCAAAGCAAGATATTCCTATAACTGTGTGGAAAATATTTTTTCCCAACTGGTAGTATGTTTCTTTCAAAAGAAGAAAATTCGTGAATTAAACCTTACCTTGCACTAGTGTCGCAATCACAAAACAAAATGTGGCAAACTTCCTGATTAAGTCCGCCATTTGAATACACATCTTAGAAAATACATCCAGTAAGCCTGTCAGCTAAAACAACAAAACTGTGCTGTGGCGGACAATTTTTCTACCTGTTGAAAGTTATGTTCCACCTCAATGGCGTTTTCTATCAAATAATAAATAATGTATGACTACAGGAAGCTGAAGCTTTCATTCAATCATATGCGTGGGGAAACCGAGGTAACATTGATCGGCGGTTTGTTGTGGTAAGACACGGAGACACGGATATCGATAGCGATACGCTTTTATGACTGTTTGTTTTATGGATTTTGAGGTGCTGTTTTCCTTTGCTGCCAGAATTGATATTTACTGCATAGTGTACATGAACAGCCATTGAAGGAAATGAAATTTATAAAATGTGTCCTGCGTAAAAAATATTAACACTTTTTTTAAACCAAAATCCTCAGGGAGAATTAATACAGGTTTCCTTTCCTTAGACTAAGTTGCAAGAAATTCGTGGCTGTTACCTCTAAAAAGACCAACATTTGAAATTTTAAAATTTGAACACAGACGTAAATCTGGAACTTTTCTCAATATTACTATCTGCCTATTTTTACATGGAATGAACCCAATATTTCTGGTGATTAATACAATGGTTTTTTTTTATGTTAAAGAGGAGCGAAAATAATCCGCAGAGTTGATATCATGGGCATTAATTTCTCATTTCTTAAGATGCAGTCCCCATCCTCATCACAAATATATCATGGATTCAATGAACTCATTAGACTTTTTCACGCACACACAGAAATTACAATAATGTTTATTTAGGCATGAGAAGCTTTACTTCGTGAAAACAAAAAAAATCCAGCATCAAAATATTACCGTAATGAGCATTGAACCTTGACCTCAGCCATTCAGGTCTAATGCTCTCCTCTCTGAGCCATTGAGGCAACTGCTACTTGGGATATCCTTAAATTGTCTTTTGTTGCTACAGATAATTCATCCGATTCGACTGGTTTTTTTGCGAATTGAATTCTATAGAATTTGTAGAATATTAATTTTAGTAATTTTGAAAATGAAAATTAGATCTACTGAAAATACCATTCTACAAATTCTGTAGATTCGGTAAATTCCACAGAATTCAATTCGGAAAAACTCAATTCTCGAGACTGTTGATTAAGACGAAAGGTGAGTATAAAAAGTGACAAGGCAAAAAGCATTTATTTGTCCCTGTCAACAAAGAAATTTCAATTTTAAAGACTGTTGTTTTCATTAAAATTCACATCAGGTAAACAGAAAAAGAATCCCGCCAAAATAGAAAAAAGAAACTGTTTTGATAATTCGTATTTGATCATTAATTTTGTTCACCTTCCTATAGGTTTAGAATTCTTAAGATTAGAATTAAGCACGGCTGGACACTGTGGCCAAAACGTACTTTCAATTTGACACAAACTGTGTGCGTACAACTATCTAACCATTAATCAATAAAGTAAAATTCAATAAAGCAAAATTCATAAATGTTTTACAGTGCAATTTGTCAGCTTATTACTTTTAAAATAAACAACAGAAAAATGTTACTTGTCGATAAATCAATTTTAACATCTGCACATTAAGTTCAATTGCAGCACTTTCACAACTCATATCGTTTCCTGCATATCATTAGCACAACGCAAAATGAGTCAAAACACAAATATGGCCCTCTGAAAATTAAAACAAAAATTTGTTTAGTTATTAAATCCACATCCGTTTGAGAGAATTATCCCACAAGTCTCTTTTATTCAATCCATCATATTTGAGGGGGTTAAACCGTCGCACGGGCTTTGGAGCTATGTCAGTCATGTATTTGTGCTTTTCAAGCCCCGAGTCATCCCACACAATGTATACATATTCAGTTCTTAGAAAAAGAGTAGTATTCTTAGAGATGTATTGCACTAATTTTTGTCATCTACTTTATCCTACATAAAGTTGCGATTAATTTTGCAATTTATGAAAAATAATTTCAAGACATAACAAAATTTTGGACATTTTGACAAAAAATTAAAATTGTTCCTTTTATGATAAAAATTACAACATAAAAATTTATCATAAAAAACATCCTGTACAAGGTCGGAAAAGTTATTTATATATTCATTCCGGTCAGTGGTGTCCATGATTCTTTCAAAGTCACAACCACCAGTAATAATGGAGGCAGGTTATTAGCTGTAACACGGATCTCAAATGGAGATTTTTCTGAAAATGTTTCTGTTGTTCAATTGGTTATTCAAACAGCATGGCACGAAACACTAACGTTCACAAAATATTTCCGACTAACACCAAATGCAGATTCTAACTCACAAGAAAGTCAATAACATAATTGACCTCTTCACAATATTCAACACACAGTTTAGAATATCACTTCTACAAATATCAAACGTCTCATTCCCGCGACAAGCTCGGAATATGTGATGCTAACATATAAGTACACACAGCCAGAGAAGTACATATTTGGATGATGGTTAGCTAAACGTCATCAAGAGAAGAGATAAAATTGCATTGTGTACTCGGCCGACGGAAAGAAAGTTTCTTGAAACAAGAAAATAACAATTCGTCTTCTTCTGAGGATCGTTGTTCAAAACGAAATTAATCATCACTGAAGTCCCTTGTGATGTAATTCATTGAGCTCATTTTTCACTTTTGGAATACCTGATTTTGTTCTTGATATAGTTTCAAAAGTTTATAGGAATTATAATACAGCATTAGTGGAATAATATCAAAATGGCAGCAAGAAAATTACCGTGAGTAATTTTGTTTGACATATAATATTTGCTTTAGGATTCGCGAAAACTTAAAGGAAAGGAGCATTAGCTAGTCGTCTTGTACAAGTCTTAACTGTTGGTAATTTATTTGAAAAAAGCCGTCAAAGGTATTGACGAAACTCTGAATCTATGTATAGTTTTTCTTGTTGTTAGGACGGGGTGTCGCATTACACGTACGGGGTAACGTAAAAAAGGTGAAAAGCTCTGATGTAATTAATTGTGTTTGCTTTGAATTACCTACATTTATCATGAAAACTAAATACAAGAGCGTAATTGTAGTTTTAGAAGTTATCTCATGCGTGCTAACGCTGCTTTCAGAGGAAAAATAATTCCACATCACGACATAATCACTTTTTATGTTTTCACCTTATGAGTCTTAAAGTGAGAGCAAAAGTAACCGCATCATAGATCATTTCACTGCGCACAATATCAAAACTACACACAGTTTAGAAAAGTAAAGTACTCTGCAAACGGTTACATGTGTACCCATAACCATATACTAGAACCATTGTACTAATTTATGTAAAGCCAAAAATGGCATTCAACATGTCAGCAGGGAACTTTCCAAGCAGAGATGAACACCTCTGTTGTAACTAAAATCTGCATTAAATATATTACAGAATCATTTTGTACAACAGAAACTTTTGGACATCATCATGATATTGAATTCAAGAGTTCCAAATTCTTTCTCAATAAAAGTGAAATCGAAAGTGGCCTGATTCATATTCCTTTGTGCAGATGAACAGAGAAACAGTTATTACTTCGGAATCAACTCATTAACAAACACCAAAACCAATATGCATGGCCTTTTGACAGGTAACGAAATAAGAAAATATCACAAAAATGATGAATGTGTTGTGTTCATGGTAGATAACATATGCTTACAACCGCAACACAATTTCATATTTTGGAGATCGTGGCAAAAATACTCCCTCTCCTCACGGAGGGGGGGGGGGGGCGCCCCATATTACGGGAAATCCTGGACCCATCACTGATAAAAGTAGGAATTTTGCTATTCACAATTTTCGCCTCAGTTGATGGCCTAAATGTTGATGGTATCTTTGTGATTTTTCATATGGTATTATCATTTCAGAAGTTGAGATTGTAGATGATTACAGTATTTCAGAAAAAATCTTTTACAATCCAACTATAAACGCAAAGTGCAAGCTAGATGGAGAGAGCTAACACGATATGAATAAGAATATGCAAACACATGTTGACAGAATTGCTCTAACAGTCAATATGCATCATTGTGATAACAATGCATTTATGTGCAATTTCGCAAATTTAACTCGGAATAAACGTCTTTTTAATGGCTGCTCTTTTTCCGCCGTTTGGAGACTATTTACATTTTACCCAGACGGCATTATATGCTTCTGTGTCAAACTATTCACAAGATTCATTCCCAAATTTATCAAATCATCCATTTTTTACTAAGCACAGACATTGTTGAACTTTTCATCCAACACAATTACAGTGAAAATATATAAGTTTTGCATCCATTGAGAATTTTTTAAATGAACAGTTAAACATTAAATCTCCACTTTGGTATCAACTTCACTAACAAACAATGACTCAATTCCTTTTGGTCTTCACAATTTTCTGTAATGATGGGACCAGGTTGGTTCCGCTTTGTTTCCCTTGCTTGATTCTGGCTGAATTATAAAAAAGATCTATAATGTTTCGTTATGTCGACAACAACAGCAGCAAAAAGAAACCAGCAACATTTAACAACTAATTTCTGGTCTTATATTTTTTTCTTTCAGACCTGAAGTACAAAGCATTTTCGACAAATATACAAAGAGCGCCATCAACAGACGACTTAAGAAGGTCGACGCTCTGGAGATGTTTGAGAAGGAATTCCACTTGTCTCCACAGAGGGCAGAGGAAATGTTCTACCACTTTGACACAGACAGAAATGGCTACATGAGTCTCTGGGAATTCGTCCATTTTTACAAAGTCATCGGACAATCGTAAGTGTAACATACGTCTCATTGGTATGCTGATGTTGTTCAACAACAGGAACTCATGTATTGCTTGGGCCCCAGGGTGAACATCCAATGTTACGCATAGCCTCCAGAGAGTCTCTCCAAAAAGCGAGGAAACCAAATCACAAATTGATTTTAACACTTCAAATTATTGTCTCCCAGAGTTCAGCTTCACCATTTTTATGTTTCTGTTTCGAAATTTCGCCAAAATTTGTCAAAAACCAAACCGATTTGATGGTATTAGAAAACTGTTGCCTTTATCTGCGAATACCCAAAAGCAATATAATTTACTGATGTCTGTACCAACCATTTGACATCTACTCTTTTTTCTCATATCTCAAAATGAATTCATTTAATGCCTATTTCAGTCGCAAAAACTGACGAGACTATTTTGACACAAAATTGCGGATTTGACCTTCCTGGCACAAAAGATAACCATTTTGCAATTGCACTGGAATTGTACTACACTTGTCATGTGAAGATGTCATGTGAAGACTGTGTAAACTTCCATTGCACAATTACTTTTAACTTTTCCAAATGATACTGCTACAATTTCAGTGCTGACGAGATGGTAGCCAAGTTCGATGAAATGGACAAAGATAAGAATGGCTATTTGGACATGAATGAAGCTAGAGAAGGTCTCAAGACTCTCAAAACAGCAGACGGAAGTCCGCTCGACGAAAACGAAATCGACTTCTTCCTCAAGACAGCATCCAGGGATGACGAAAAGTTAGATCTCGGAGAGTTTGCTAATCTTCTAGCTAGGTTAAAGGTTTACAAGAAACCTTGAACGATTAACTGATGTAATTAATTCCTTATTCATTTGTCTCAACTTCTTAATTTGTTTCCTTACAAATAATTCATTTACCTCTCGTATTTGAGCAGAAAGTCAAAAGCAGAGTTGAGTGCAAATTAATAACAATGTTTCTATCTTTCTTTGCAAACAAGACTTCACAAAATGTATAATAAATTTATTCGAACTAATACTTTTGATTCTCCGCACAAGTTGCTACACCTTGTTGATCTTTTGTAAATACATAATTTATGGCCTACATATGAAAGAACAATATAATGTAATGAGTAAGTCAAATAAACATCCTTAAAATGAAAAGAATCTGTTATTAAGTTCCTGTGTATTAGTGTACAAGTCTGTTTTGTCTCAATGAAAAAGTGTTTCCAAAAATGTTAAAAATCCTAAAATGTATAGCCATGGCTACATACGGCAGCCATCATTATCTTGCATATGTACACAGGCGGAATGGTTCCAAAATCCCTCCTCAACTATATTTCAACTCAACATGATTGATAGTTTACAATATTTCAAAATTTTTTAAATCTCAGCGATCGGCATGTGTAACTTTTGAGTGCGGCCACAACAAGTGTACCACTTGTTATGAACACTTCATTCAGTAGTATGTGTCGTCTTTACAAGTATCGCTTCCTCTCAGAATACCCAGTGCTACATATCACTGAATGACAAACATAAGGAGCGACTGGTTTTACAAACTTAAGAAATCAATAAGGTGATTTATCACTGTCCAAAATGATTAGTTGTCGATATCAAAACACTATATTCACAGGAACGGATCGAGGATTCCCCATTGGGAGGGGTTGCTGGAACAAACGGAGAGAGAGTTCTAGTTATGATTTGTCTTAGGTTTATCACAGTCTATTTCGCTGTCACAATGCGATTTGCGTTTGCTCAAATGTGAACCAAACTTGCCGTGTCGGTTTTTAGACGAATTCCCTGAGAGATAATTGCGAACATGTGGTTGGATTAGTCATATTGATTTTGAACATAATCTCATGCTGCAGAACAGATTTTTTAAATGTTCATTTTTTGGAATTTTTCGTTAATGTTGGCGTTCCGTGGGGACAGCCAACGGTGTAACAGTCTCACTTGCATTATATTCCACCACCCCACCTGTACAAATGTAAACACGTTCCCCATTCCTGTATAGCCACTGCACAACCCAAGGGCATACACAAACAGGTATTCCATTTGTGTATGCCCTTATGTGTACTGGAAAATGGTGGTGTATTCGAATGTTACACCGGCTTAAATATTTCACCTTCCCTGCAAAAGCTAGACATACACTTCTGCTAAATGTTGAACTTACTTAAAAAGTTAAATAAATTCAATTCAATTGATGTAACTAATTGGTAACATTTTCACCAATGATTACCTACACTTCATCAAACTATAACGATTACCGCAAACAAGTCGAGGAAAACATGCAAGCGTTAAAAGTGGAGAAAGGTATGGATTATTGGGTGTGTAGAGTTACATCTCTTTGGTATTGTTGGGTCTGTTTTAGAGTAACCAGACGCTTCAGATCCACGAGATTCTTTGTCTCAAATAATTGTTATTATTAAAACCTTTTTCACATCACACCGACCAATTCAGACAAAAACACTTATACTCAAGTGATCTGTTCACAATTACTTTAAAAATTCACTGTTATTCTTACCATTTGAAAATGGATTGATTAGAGTCTTATGGTGCTCTTCACACTTAACGTTAAAAATTTTAAAAAGAGCAGAGACGCCGCTGACTTTTCATAAGAAATCTTTCTCCCAAATAATTATATGGTGATCTTGGACCACGTTGCAATAATGTAACCTTGTGAATAACACAAAAATGTCAAATAAATAATCATCATTGCTAACTATGATACACTTGGTCAAGCAGATAGATAGAAACAATACGGAAAACATCTCTAGCATCCTCTACTATCATAGCTCGGTATTCTGCACCAATGTATCAGTCATGTATGGCAGATTCAAACACTCGCCGAAATACTTCTTTTCCTCGGGATCATTCACTGTCCACAACACCAAATGCATGTCGCGGTTCTTGAAGTAATCAAGAGTAGACCTGCCAAAAGGTAAAAAGAAAAGCTTAATTATTCGACTACTTAGCAGCAGGGAAGCACACAAATTGACTGTGAATGCTCATATTTTTCATTTTGTTACTAAATTTTGGGGTAAAACTCTGAATTCTATTTTCACATGTATGAGTACTCCATGATTGTTTTTCAACACTAGAAGAGTTGATGACCTGTGTCTGCGTTTGGCGTTTCGCTTACTTGCTAACAGAATCCTTGATATACAAAAAGGTCGAGTTTCCTAGCAGATACCAGAGCCAGCCGAATGTTGCCCATTCTGAAAACACATCCAAAGCCACGTAAAGGTAATGTTTCCAAAGGGCACCATAACGTCTTGCACCAAATATGGATTCTCTGCTCCAATACCAACGTCTAAAAGTAAATCCAGTCACGATGTTTGGTTCTATCTTACGAACCTACAATGGCAGAAAACATGTTATGGTTAAAAACATTAGATAATGCGCACAGCAAAAATATAAAATGGGTGAGGCATAGAAGGACATGTTGTTGTTTCCGAAGCTCCACTTACAATTTTAAGATACAAATTTATTACATCAAAAGTAAACGCAAGTTGATATTTTGAGGACCAAAGACACCAGAAAGAACAGGCTTACCGCATACACAACCCTGGGATCAAATGAACACACAATGGCCATCTCATACATCTTTGGGTACTTTTTACACAGTTCACTAATTAGTGCAGCAGTCTGAAACGATGGATTGGAACAATACTTTTGTACTCAGCCAACTTGTAGGGGGGGGGGGGTACTCAGCAGACTTGTAACGGGGGTACTCAGCAGACTTGTATGGGGGTACTCAGCTGACTTGTATGGGGGGTACTCAGCTGACTTGTATGGGGGGGTACTCAGCCAACTTGTATGGGGTATTCAGCTGACTTGTACGGGGGGTACTCAGCTGACTTGTATGGGGGGTACTCAGCCAACTTGTACGGGGTATCCGGCTGACTTTCACAGGAGG
>JBCAUG010735185.1:0-11766 GCA_038406175.1 Haplosyllis leylae | reverse complement strand
GAAGTGTCCCAAATTGCCGAAAAGAAGTTGCCATGTGCTATGCTATAAGGTGGTTTAAGTGTAAACTTAAACCACCTGAAAAGGTTCAATCAGATTTAAAAGTAACAAATGTTGTTGAGTGTATTGTTGAATTTATCAAATTATTATGAATAGCATATGAAATTGTGTTATTCATTTTTCTTGACCTTGCTAACACATTTTAAGAAAACTGTTGAAAAGAGGGCATTTCTGGTTAATACCTGGATCATCTAAGAATTTGTCTAAAGCCTCCTTATCCTCTTTTAATGAGATTTAATATCAACAAATGTTGTTGAGTGTATTCATCAAATTATTATGAATAGTGTATGAAATTGTGTTATTCATTTTTCTTGACTTTGTTCTAGGAGTTTTTATAAGGCTTAAAACTTCTGAAAATATGATGAAATAAATCTAGATATACTCTAGATATACTATGTGCTCAAAAGAGGAGTAGTTTGGTGGTTTCAGGATTTCACATTTTCAAATGCATTTTTATTTAATGTTTTGGTACAACTATTTTGTTATTTAATGAATGCCATATGTTACATTTGTTAGATGTTGCAATATTGAGTCAAAACACATTTCCTGTGATTAGGACAAGTGAAGAAGATAGGCAGACATAAAGATTGCAATATCCAGAAGTGGCCATCTTGGATCCAAGAAGCACATGGCTAATGAATATTTCAAATTTGGGATGGTTAGAGCAAATATTATAAATACTCACTCTTACAGGCTTCAGCCACCTTCTCCCTTCAAGATAAATCCATAGTTTACTGCTAAAAACAATTGAAAAATACTTTGAAATCTTTTGGTACAGTTGGGAGTAAAAAAACATCCAAGTTTCCCAAAAAAGTGAATACCACAAGAGGGCACATCAGTGAATAACATGGTATTTACACATGCCCATAGCAAAGAGCCCAACCACAATACTCTAGATGTTCCTCTAAACTCTACACATTGACTCGGCCTTTTGCAGCACACAAACTGCAGTGCTAAGCTTTTGTTGCGTGATTCACATGCACTGGGTGACTGTCAGGCACCGCCGTTTTCGATTTTACTTCCAAATGGATGGTGGAGATATTCTTTTCCAAGCTATTTTGTAAAGTTCTTGAACTGACATGCAGTTGCGGGGGGTCCATTTTAGTTCAAAAAGAGCATCGGTAATTCAAAGGCCTGAATTTGAGCGACTTTCATCATGCGTGCACTTTACATTAACATGACCATCTATTAATACTATGGACTGCTTGTGATATTGTAGACGTGACTCAAATTGAAGTTCAGGAAGTGTTTGAAATAGATGATTTACGCAGCAATTGGTATGAAACATTTCAAGCCCAGAAGTATTATGTTTGGGCTCCGAATGAGAAGAAAAGGAAAGGAAACGGTCGTCAGCAAGCTCAAACTGGGTATGTTCAATCAAGCAGAATTGGCACAATTTAGGCCATGTACCGTAACGGTGGATTCACACTGTCCGATTCCGATAAAGTGTCAGATTTCGATAATCACCGCCCGCATTCCGAAGGAATGGGAGAAGGTAATATGGTAATATTTTTAGTTTGGCTGTCTTTTCACCACCGGGGGGGGGGGATACCCCAGTCTCTGGTCCCAAGTCCCTTCCGGGGGGCACCCCAGTCTCTGGTCCCATGTCCCTTCCTGGGGATGTACTCCAGTCTCTGGTCCCATGTCCCTTCTGGGGGGGGGCGGACTGAAGGCCACCCCCCCAGCCAGGACTGGGGTACCACCACAGCCAGGACTGGAGTACCCCATGGCCAGAACTGGGGTACCCCCTCCCTCCAGCCAGGACTGGGGTGCCCACCTGACAGGACTTTGGTACCCCCCTGCCCCTGGCCAGGACTGGGGTAACCCCGGGATAGGTTACGCTGCGGACAGTATGCCTCATGCGGTTTCCCACAGGATGATTTTCTTGTTTCATCATACTTTCCTCATATCAGAATCGGAAGCAGAATAGGAATCGGATCGGTCAGTGTGAACACACTGTAATTAGGAGCTTTCGTCATCCCATAAACACAGTAAAACGCAAGGTTAGGTACGGGAATAGATAATACCTAGTTGTCGGTGATCATGATACCAGGGAAAAAGAATGATTAAATCAAGAATCTTGACCATGATGACGTATACATCAGATATGCACATAAAATTCTTTCTACCAGACCTCTCACACCAAAGTCAACGGAAACAGAAGAGTCGACAGGACTATCGACAGTTAGAGTGAAGGATATCACCGCAGAACTTGTGCCTCAACAAATAGAAATGCAAAGAGAAGCTTCAGTTATAGTAGGAACATTTATTGTATATCGTTGCTTGTTAATATTGAAAAGTAAATTTAGATAAAAAACGCTGTCACTCGTTGGCGCCATGCTTCCTCGAGAATAGATAAGTCGGGGAGTTTTTGAAAAACAAGACTGCTTCATTGCTTCAATTTCTGAATTCCAGCACAGTGATGTTTGGCCAGTCCTGAAGGTATATGTAGTCACTTTGCTTGTAGTGTGCATTTACTGCTTCGTTGGGTGATTTTACTATGCATTTGTACTTAGCTTTAGCAAGGGATCTTCTGTTTCTTAAAACGGTGGAGTACATATTGGTCTTTGTTGTGGAAGGAAATGTATATGATAGTGGTTTAAGTTGCATTAACCCTTTCTACATGTGTCTGAAAGCTTCACAGTTTCAGTTTTGCGTTATGCTTATTTTTTATCCTCATGTAATATTATTTTACGTTGTAAATCCGCATCCTTTAGGTCTTTGAAAGTTTCTTATGTCTTGTGTCTGGAGAAAAGTTATTCGCGAAGTCAACGTTCATGGAATTTTAAATTACATTACGTGAAATAGTACTCAATTTATTAACTTTCACAAAAAACGCGAATCAGAGTGCATTAACACAATTATCATTGTACTCAATCTGTCTTTGCACACACCATCATCCATGACAGATCCTTTAGTGTTTGTAATTCATCCTTTGCAGAAGAAACCTAGAAAGCTTGCAACATCACTGTGGAAGAGTATGCCATACTACTATCCAGACTGCCATTGTGAAACACCGAAACCAAAATTTCACCAGCCTTCTGGAAAATACTATGGGTAATTAACTTTTTTGTGTAATACGTTCTTAAAACTGTATCTCACATGTTGATAACTTGAACACAAATTGTCATGTCATATCTGATATTGTTGTTAAATTCTTCTATTGCAGAGTGTATGAATTGTTGGATTTACCAAAGGATGTTTTGACTCAAATAATGCAACACATTTCGGAAAGGTAATATTTGGTCAGACAAATGTACAGTTGGTTCTGATATTTGGCAATTATTAATCACAAAACAGTCTTCATTTTATTTGCTCTTTTAGGGAACTATTGGATCGTAGAAAATTTACCGAGGCATTGGTGCGGGTCTTGCCTGAGTTGGAGAAGAACAGCACGGCCATTTCTTTAGCTTACAGTGATGTCTTGCAACAGTACCCCGTCATACTAAGTGACAAAAAGACAACAGACCGGTCAGATGGAACCATAAAACCAGTAAGTTTTAAATTTTTTGCTTGAGAAAAATGTGTGACATGGACAGACATCTTAACACCAAAACCAGATATCCCAAATGTGTTACTACAGATTACTACTTTAGATATTTCTAACGAACCAGTTGGCGTTAGAGCGACTCAGTGAACAACAAGCCCAACTGTCGTACATATCAGATCGAGATGTCAAACACAAGACGTCCGGTCAAAACAGTAAAGAAGATGTGACTCACAAAGACACGGATTCCATGAGGCATACCAAAAAACAGCCATTACCATCAATTCCAGGTACCGTTTTAGTAATAATGGGCTCATCGTTTTCCTTTTTGTTGTTTATTCAGAAGGCATATTTATGACTCACAAAGCGTTTTTTTTTTTGCGAAAGATACGTGAAGTGCAGGTATGTTGCTCTCATTTTGTAGTTGATAAAGGAAAACCAACGCAAGCGCCACCAAGTACAGCAGTGGACGGCTCGGGAACACAGGATCAAGGTTCAAATAGAAAGACTGCTCCCCTACCCAATATCTCCTTGGGTTTGCCAGCTATACCTAGTGGAGCTAGGGCGACAAAGAGCTTCACATACCCAAGGAATGAAGGGGAAAATTTCACTCTTGGCATGTTTCCTTTTGTTGTCTCTGAAGTAAATGATTTACCTTTTTCTAAAATAAGCCAACAGGTTAATTTAGACTGTAAAGCTTCTTTGATTACATGTTTTGTTTTGTCATTATGATACTCGCTTCTTCACCCACCGTACAGTTCAAAATCAGATGCTACTTTTGTCGAAATTCAGCTGCTGTTGTTACACCCAGTGTATCCGAGAGTGCAATAGATGACACAAGCAGGGGGGTTTCTCCAAGTTCTCAAACTCCAGCTGTATCCTCTGTCCATGTTACTGTTCCTAGCGCACAATCACACGGAGTTGACTTCAAAACTGAAAATCAGTCAGAAAGGACAAGACAAGAAACTAGTGTAAGTATATTTTCTGCAGACAAATGATGTTCTTATCCGTATGACATCATATATAACAAGCATAGTTACAGAGAAAACTTCTTTACGGCCAGCTGGTATGTCATCACGTCATCAGAAATTGTAAAAGAGAGCTGACCGTAAAGGGCCTTGGCGCCTACTATGTATTAAATATTTAAATTGTTTTTACCATAAAGGACTCATCCTTTTCGTTTTTAAATTACTTTGGTTTGCCGTCCAAGTTATATCTGATCTTTCTGCGGAAGTACTTACATAAGTTGATAGATCTACTGTTTTCAGTTTTATGAATTGGACTCAGCAAGTAGTAGTTCATGGGTAAGACGAGTGGTAGTTCATATCCAATAGATTATCGTCTGTAACAAAACTTAGAACAGTAGTAGTTCGTTTTTCATTTTCTTTCAAATCTCGAAACGCAACGTGTGAAATTCAAACATTATGACATTCTTGACTAACCACGTTTACTACCAGCAGTCAGTGTAGTGCAGAATTAATAAATGTCTAAGACTGATAGGATGCAAATGTCTGAAAACTGCGTGACGAGAAGTAGTTAGACACATGGATAAAAGTAACATGCTTCGGTTAGGTAGCGTTAAATATGAGTGAATAGCACGTGAATAAATTGATAAAGAAACTATGGCCGCAAATGGCATGTGGCCTTACAATATGGTGGGTCATCAAGACGGGTTACACAGCAGAATTTAAAACTGATCTAAGTTATGCGTCTTCATTAAGACTTGTGCAAGTAGACTGTCTGTGGATGACGAACTACAGGAAGCTTTGCATCCAAAAAAGAATAGGATTTTCGTCGTTATTTGTAGGAGACTGAAGAAATATTTGCTTCTCAAAGTGAATTTACAACTACCTTAAATAACGAAGCCAAACTGAACACCAAAAGCAACAGCATGATTAGTAAAATACCGAGACCACCTGTCAACACTCCTAACGTTAGTACTCAAGGAACGAAGCGTCTCACTCCAGATGTATCCGGTATGTTTATTTAACAATCCTGTATTAGAATTCCAAACTTTAAAAATAACTTCATGTTCTGTTGAAGAATATGTGTTCGTCCGAGGAGATATCGTATTTGGGAGATTTTTCTTGTAAAATTTTTTGTGTGACGGGTCCTTAATTTGTGAATGTATCAAAAGGTACACCAGGAGTGAAAGGTAACAGTAACCAGCAAATATCTGCGCCGCGAGATGCATTGAGTCGCAGTGTTCGTTTCTCGATGAAAACACCAGAAGAAAGCACGACACACCAGTATGATTCTGATGAAAATGAAAGAAATATGTCGCCAGAATCTGTGAAACAATGTAAGATGATTACCGTATTCTTCAAATTGATTATTTTCACTTTACCAGTAGTTTACCAGTAGTTTATCACATGACATAGGCTTCAGTATAACTATGAGTTTCTACTTTTCCGTCAGTGATGCGTGTAACCGCTGGGCCGTCAATGGACAAACGAGTAATACCACTCGACGACAGCAGAAAACTCGTCGTAATTGGGCAAAGGCCACAGCCTTTACCTCTGTCCAAACCGCGCGGTAAACAAGTCCCAACACGACCGACACAGGTATCTTGGCCATACGTCGAGAGAGAGAAAATTGCCAGTCCTGCACCATCATCTGTCATCGGTGCAGCGTCAATAATCATGCCAGACCTTGGTGGGGACCAGTCGGCTGCGGCGACATACGATGAAGCATCCGAACACTCGGGACTAACCTCTATGATGCCCAGGTAGAGATTCTCAATCTGATACGAAGGCACGATCGTTGCAAAAGAAGTTACTGAGCATCAGACTAAAAAAAAATTTCTGAGGATGTTACCTTAAAATATAAAATCAGGCAATGTCGATCTTTTAACAATCACCATTATTAAAATATGTACAAACATTTGTGACTTTTGAAATTATTTAGGTCGACTGCACCAAGTAGAGAATCATCAGCTCATTCTGAGCAAGTGAAGCGAATGTGGCATGAAGGAAGACTACCACAGTCGCCAGCACCACCTCCACCTTCACCCGAGCCCGCAAGGGATCTCATTCCACAGCTGGAAGAGGCTGAGAACTACCAGTCAGCTCCCCCAGCCACACCAATTACAGTCAGAGAAAAAGCACACCTGGCCATCCTGAAGGTAAGTACAATTTTTTGTATGAACACAGCCTAGAAAGTAGCTACGCCTGCACGTGTAACCAGCAAAAACCAATCAAGACGTTAGCTTGTGTGATTGTATTTTCCTTTTGGTGCTTGACGTTTCCTTAATTTTACTTGTACTGTGTGTCTGTATTTTTCACTTAAAAAGGAGTTTCTGTTGATGATATTGTTTTCTTTACTATCGCTGTAAATTTTTGTGTGGATAAACCTAATTGCAATTCAACTAATATTTGATTGGAATAATTATGTATTCCCAGTTCTAATTTAGCTTTCTGCTTATAAGTTAGTACATGCTTCGAAATTCATTTTTTTATTGATGTCGTGTTAGGCACTAATTTTTGTGTTTCATATTTTTGACATAATTTTCTCTGATTTTCGCGACGTGTTGAAACTTTGTGTAGGTAATATTAGATACTTTTCTGTACTTCTTGCAAACTTGTTAATAGTTGACATAAATGTGTACATTTAAATCAGTGGTATCAGTGCTGCACGTACCAGACATATTCGATTGTCAGAAAACAATCTTAAATAAATGACTAAACATTCATCTTCCTTCAGGAGGTGACAGAAACGGACAGTGAAATTACCATCACGGCTTTACCACCCAGCAATCTGGATGATATCAGCCGAATAAACACTCCAAACAGTCTAGCGTCTGCCCCTCGTGGCTTGATGTCCAGAGAAAATACCAATTTATCAGGTGTACCCAGAGTGAACACCGTCCCAGAAGTGAGCGAAGGTAAGCAGGATGTCCTGCAAGAACCCTGGTCAGTCGGTCAAAAGGAACACCTTCCAGAAGAAAACCGCACAGCTGAAGAGACAACAGCGTCAGGTTTAAATATCACTACACGTAGTTCGGAAGAAAACCTTCCTAGTTATGAAACCCAGTTCCAGTTGGAGGTTCCGATGAAAGTGAATGTAGGCGGTGCGCCGCCTCATATTGATACGGATCAGCTAAGTACTGCATCAGTAAATGTGTATGAAGATGGTGAACTTATAGAAAATGGACGTGTGGAGTATAACCTATGTAACTCTGATGTGACCCATCCAAGTTGTGAAGAAAATATACAGCAGGAAAGACAAAATGAATCTACAGATGATGGTGAAGAAGTTGCAGTGCCTGATCCCGTGGATCCAGGCGGAGTTCCACCACAGATCGATGAGGACCAGCTTGATGATGTGGATATTGAAGAACGACCAAGTTATAAACCTCTGCAGCCTGGTCTAGTAGAACGTGACCTTCAAGAAGCTTCAAGAGAAATAATACATGAGGAAGATTATGATAATGTACTTGACACATTCGATGTCACTGAAGAGATTTTAAAAGACGAACTAAAGAAGGAACTTGAAAAATTCAAAGAGTAGACTGAAGACATCATGCGCACAGTAGAAACATTTATTTCTGGAGTGTATTTGAAATGCTACGACACAGCGTGCTTAATTATTTAAGGCACTCGTAGCTCTAAAGGCGTATCAAAAGGAAACAAACATAACATTACGAAAATAATATAAATATTCTAACTACTATGCAATTCTGTGATTAAGTAGTGAACATTGTTTTCATAATGTGAACAGATTGTAGCATATCACTGTTATTGTGAAAGAATCGCTGATATTTACAATATAGCCAAAAAATTCATGTGGTCACATTAGTGTGCGAAATATTTTGGGAAACAATAGAATCTCAAAAGGTTTTTTCTCTTGCGCAAAAAGTGATCCTCCGCCAATTGTATTCTAACCTGTGAATAAATGCGTGCTTAGCGATAGATGGCATGTAAGTCCACTGTATTGGCAGATGTCTTCCCTGCGCCGTTGTGACAGAGACAAATTGGGTTTATCATGTGTTCGTACGGTGGAGTGATTGTGGAGATAAAATTGGGCAGTCTTTTGTTTACGAAGTTATGATGCTGTCTTGAATATCAATGTCGCAAAATCAGAGTTCTTTCACTCCTCGACTTTGGAATTTAGATAAGTTTTATTTTCTGTTGACTTTGCTCCCACGTCCTTTGCTGATGTAGTGAGGTAGATTATATTTCGACCTGTGAAAACTTCAGTTGATACGTTTATCATACATCAAACATGTGATTAGTATCTTGAAATCGTTGAAAATGAGTGGAAAATAGTAGTCAAGTTGGGCCAAATGGTGTGTTTATAAGAACAGATGGCATACGAGGAACATAACTGAGGTAGGACCTTACGTGACAACATCCCCAGTAGAAACTAGGGAAGGGCGGACCTAGTCACTGTACCCCACTTATTAGGCTTGCTGCTCTCAGGCATTCCCTCATCCATCCAAGTGAACAATCTGGTCGCTCAGAACCACCTATAACCATTCTCAACACCTCGTTGTCATTAAATAGCTGGCTTAGATGTTTTCCTCCCAACAATGTTTCCAATCGTTTCAAAATCGACGCAAAGTGTCCAATTGTGCGGTTAGATAATTTGTTGAAGTTGGGGTAAGTCTAGTGCGACATCGGTGGCAGTGTACTTGGAAACATCGGAAACTAAATCTAAATGTACTACAACTTCTGCATGCAGCTAGTAGTTTATTGGACTTTGGCTCAACTATGGTTTAATGTTACCTGATGGAAGAAAAATACCAAAACTTTGGACGTTTTTTTCTGTTTTAATTTTTGAACAATAGAAATCAAGTTCTTGAAAACAGACGTATAGTAGACAACCAAGGAAGGAATATTCGATTTCAACGATATAAATCAAAAGTTCTTCTAGCATTGTCTTTACTCCACTTCTTTAAGAACAAATTCATCCACTCCTTTGTCAACGAAAGCAAAGCGTCAATTGGTGTTTTATTGCTTTGCCCCAAAACTATCTTTTCCTTTTTCCTGAATCGGTTAAAGGTAATCTATCAAAAATGTTTCATGACTAAATCAAATTTGAAACAATTTCAGACTTCACACACAGTGAATTGGATTTTCAAAGGAAAACTGGTGCTGTCTAAATGCCCTGACACCACACCACAAATGTATTGCTTGCTAATGATACATGTTCTGAGCGCTCTGTACAAGGAGCAGTTTTAAATCTACACCCATCTCGCATCTGTCGGTTAGTTCTACTTGAGGAACAATTCGACTATAATTATCCAGTGTCATCCTTCTGTCCTAAAAGGATTAATTGGGGTACAACACGAAATTAGGTGCGACATAGCTTGTGCTTTTGATGTAGGAACGGATAAAGGGTTCATCTGCTGGTTAGCATTTATGGTCATCTGACAAATGACTTGTATCCTATTCATCGCAGGATCCATCCATTCACTAACTTTACTTGTCAGTAAAAAGGTATCATCAATTGTATTTATCACCGTTGTATGTCTTTGTAGAAGAAATGTTCTTGGTAAATTTGCGTTGTGTCATTGCGAATAACTGCCTTTAAAGGGTTGCTGATATTAATGAGTACTTTGCTGTGTAGTTAACACTTTGGGTCGGAGGTTACTGTGAAAAGGTGTAGTTCACTCTCAATTGAAACCGAATAATTTGTCTGAAATAAATTACAGCCATTCGTATTTTATAAGGCATAAAATTCAAGGAACTTTTTGTAACATTCACACATTCTTAAATTTTGGAAATCTTTTTAATTATGTTGGCTGGGAATTGATGCTTCTTTAACAGGTCATGCAGTCAGCTTATATATTTTCGATCAGTTTTTTCGGCATCTTTGTAGTAAGACGAACTTCTGAGCCATTCCAAACAGTTCTTAAGCATGTTTTCGAATACCCCAACTAAGTGGAGATAAATTGCTAACGAATGTATCAATTTTATACAATTTAAGCCTTTTAAAGAGAACTGGCAAAAGCACAGCATCTGTGTGGCGTGGAGGGAGCGTTGTTGTGAGAGTGATAATTAACACATCACCTTGTCCGTCCCTTCAACATTTTGCTGGCCACTTAGTCCACCAGGCGGTCATTTTATGCCATTGTTGAACACTTGTTCCAACAAAACACCCGCAATACAAAGCAGCTATGTGTTATCATAATGCGGTCTTCAGATTAACATCTACAACTTCAAAGGAGGGATGTTGTATTTTAATTCGGCGGCTGCATTTTTTTTCAACGTTTATCCCAGTTATTGATCTTTAAGATTGAAGTGACAATTTCTTTGCCTATTTTCTACCATTAAAAAGAAATTGAAATATAATCCATGGCTAACAGGCGTTCTGATATATTGGTGTTAATTAAAAGGTAAAGTTACCAACGCAGTTAGATTTGACTGAGCAAATATTTAACTGACTCGAATACGAATTGTATCATGAATTTTCTAGAATGATGTCAAAAGTGTTTTAACCACTTTAATGATTTGCATGAGTTCAATGAGCGTCGTGAAATGCAGGTGTCCGTTAAACTAAAGTCCACATCAAAAGTGAAGCAGTGGTTATCACAGGTCCAAAATTCAATTCAGCAGGGAGGACTTTTGCCTATTTCTGTTTTTCATCGTGATATTTTTGAAAGTGTCTATGTTTTGATACTGATGAAATGTCCACATATATTCAAATTTGTGCCTTATTTATGACAGTATAATTTGTTACACCGATATTAGATTTGGATAACAATTATCTATCTTTCTGAGCTGGATACTTTATCCGTCAGCAGCATCATTGACAGGTCAAGTATCCAAACTATATGGCCCATCAATGTGTTCGTTTGATAATTGGTCTGGTTTTGGTGGTCAATTTACACTAAATCAACAGCTATTTGGGACTATAATTGTAGATTTATATTTAATTACCTGCATTCCTCTCAAAAAGAATCGAATTTGAAATGAATAGCATTAGTTAGTATGACTTGTTGACCGGATGCCCTTACCATGGGTACGCACGCAACACGGGCACTATTCAATTTCAAATCTGATTACAAGAGGAGACAAATCGCAGTTCTTTCATTGCTGACAGCTTCACATTATTTTTTATTTCTTGCCAACCAATGTTTGATGTTGTAAATGCCCCGAATTCTGCAATACCGAATCCGAAAACAAAAACAAAAACGTATAAGTGTGGCTGCACCTTCTGCTGGTATTTGGGGTATAGTGGACTTTGCTTCTTTGGGTAGTACTTCTCTTTTCTGACAA
>JBCAUG010735174.1:0-11767 GCA_038406175.1 Haplosyllis leylae | reverse complement strand
TTTGTGTACAGTTTTGGTCACTATTCCATGGGCAGGACCACCTAGTCTTATCGAATTCCATTCGAAAGACAATAAGTCTTTAAGCACATAAAACAGAGAGGTCAGTCAGAAGTAAAATTTCCAGAATGGACTCATCCTGTCTTGTCAGTCATACATGGCCATACTCATGGAGACAAATCATTGGACCGATGGCTAATGTAAAAACGCGGGCTTACATTGCGTGGATGGCAGGCGTAAAAAGTACTCGTGAGAAGTAGGAGGATTGCTCGGCAGTTAAAAGTTATTCCTGTTGGTAATTTCTGTTAATTTCAATAATGAGACACCATGTCTGGGGTTCAAGAAGCCCTCGCAGTAAAATGTGTAACGAGGCAGTAGCTGCCAGTGTCTTTGCAATAGCCTGTGGTAGGTGGCGGGTTTTTCAACTTTTGTTGTTCCTGAGTCCAAGGAGTCCTAAATCCTAATTTCAACAGGGGCGGGGTTTTCAATTTTTGTTCCTGGTCCAAAAAAAGCCTAAACCCCAATTTTTGTTGGGGGTGGGGGTGGGTGGGAGGTCCAACTTTTGTTCACGAGTACAAAGAAGCCCAAATCACATTATTAATGGGGGTGTGGGGACAGGTTTTCCAACTTTTGTTCCCGAGTCTAAAAAATCCTAAATTTTTGGGGAAGGGGATGGGGAGAGGAGGTTGTTGCAGCTCTCCATCATGTGAAAACTTTGTAAGTCCCAAGCTAGTTTAGCAAGCGTTTGTTCACGTTTTCCAGTACAAGAATCCCGTCGCACTGCGTGCTCAAGCTTAATTATTTGGCCGCTACAATAGATTTTATTTCAAATCCAACGCTATTGAGAACAAGCGAGATCATAATCATTTGAAGATTCATTTCTTTGTACTCCCCAACCATGTTATTAACTTATGTAACTTTCATTCTATTTATTCTTCAAATTTTCCATCCGCACAATGCTTTTTGGCTAAAGACCACGCAGCCAAACGTACATTTGTATTTCTAATAAATATTCTCCATCTTTTTTTAATCGCGCCGCCTCTCCGAGGGGAGCGACTTATCTGGTCACTATGGTGTCTGCACGAACGGACAGGTGGATGTTTGCTTACTTGTGTACTTTTCGGGACCCCCCCCTCCTGTAAATGGAATTTGAGATAACACCAGATTTGGCTTCACACATGCTCAGACTGAAAAAAAGATTCATCTCTTCATCTCAATCTTCATTTCTTCATCTCATATTTGGGATAACACCAGATTATTTGGCTTGACATATGTTTAGACTGGGAATTTTTTTTTTCATCTCTTCATCTCCCTCTTCATCTCATGTTTGAGATAACACCAGATTTGGCTTGATGTATGTTTGGACTTGAAAAAAAAATTCCATCTCCTCATTTCTTCATCTCATCTCACTCTTCATCTCATATTTGACATAACACCAAATCTGGCTTGACATATGTTCAGACTGGAAAAAAAGTTCATATCTTCATATCTCAGCCTTCATCTCTTCATCTCATATTTGAGATAACACCAGATTTGGCATGACACATGTTCAGACTGGAAAAAAATGTTTTATATCTTCATCTCTTCACCTCATATTTGAGATAACACCAGATGTGGCTTGATGTATCTCTTCATCTTACTCTTCATCTGATAGATTCAGAGTTTCAAAAATGTTGCAATTTTCAAAATTCCATTAGATTTTACAAATTTCTAATTTGGATTTCACCCTCCTACTCTTAAGTCTTTATATCTTAATCAATTTACTATCACCTACCTACCTAAAGCAAAGTTACAGGTAAATTAATTACATAATCAAATAGGGCGCGACACAATTCTGGTAAGAATTCTTGTTGTGGTTATCGTGTGTGTGAATTGCTGTGTAAGCACAAGAGCTGTTCACGCAAAGAGCAGCATTTGAAAATTAAACCTACCGTATACGTTTTTCGCTCACCAGAAAGAGCAACGATGAGTTCTCATACCGCCTGGACAAGAGTACATTATGACCGTTGTCGTATGTCTTCGTTTTCAACACGTAAACCTGCGACTTGCGTGTTAATGTCAGAATCACATCTGTACTATTTATCATTTTGCTTTTGCTTTCATTATTGTATTTTTGTACAAATGGCATGACCTCATGAGGGCAATCTGGTGATGACCTTGCAACACACGGATGTTCGGGTATCACCACATAATACATCAATCTGTATAGATTTAATCACTTACTCCTTGATTAAGCGATAGATATAAAGAAAAAGTAATGTTCATTTAATGCACGACTGGCGGGTTTTCCTTTGTTTCGGAAAGGTGGAGCGCGTGAAAAGCTGTCTTATTATTGTGCCTTGTCTTGACAGCTGACGTAAGGTGGCTATGCATAAAAAGTTGTTTTTCTTTGGACTAAAGTTGTTTTTGTGTAGTGTTCTGGGTGATAGGACATGTGCTTTTGGTATATATCGCCTACTTCCATCCGAAAATACACGTATTAATATATCTGCTTATTGCAGGTGAGGACATCGGAAGATGGGAGGAATGCCCTAGCAGAAGAGATTGGATATGGGTAGGTTAACACCTTAATAATATCCGCCTCCTCAAAAAGAAGCACTCAAATGATACTCCAGACTAAATACATAATGAATAACAGAAAATAAGAAGAACTTCTGCAGTATCTAGTTTGGAAACATCAGTAACAATTCTAAAGAAGAACAATTTCATTGATACACATTGATACATTGATACAAATATAATCACAGGTTGTCCGTACGTACGCAGTGTCACACCTTTTACAACAAATTCTGTCGTAAATATTACTTTTGTTTGTAAGTGTTGCTATTAACTGGAATTACAGTGAAGCGTGGCGGGGGTGAGCAGAGCAGTAGTGACGAACAGCTGAGGGAGGAAACGATCATCAAGATGAAAACGGAATCGGCTCGGGGAATGAAAATGTCGAAAGAAGCGAAATGTGAGGCTCTGGAGAAGCAGCATGTGCACGACGTGTACGCGAGCACTGCTCACCACTTTGCTGGAATACGCTACAAGGCATGGCCACGCGTCAAGAAATTTATCTCAGAATTAGAACCCGGATCCATCGTAGCGGATGTTGGTAAGACATTCATTTTGTAAAGTTCCTTCAACTGCACGTAATTATGAAATTATCGTGCTTGATAGATGTGACATTTACTATTTCACCAGGCCAGAACTATTGAAATACACAATAGTAAAATATTGAAAAAGCAGATTTAGCAGATGGAACACTTGATAGTACAAACATTATAGTAAAAATCAATGATCGTAACTGTAGTGATTTTTAGACAATTAAAAGAACAGAAATATGACAGATGTTACAAAATTTGTGCAATTTAATTCTTCAAGTAGTAAAAATAACACAAAGAACATTTACATCGAACTTTTTTATACATATTGGTTTCTGTTTCAAAGAGACAAATTTAAGTTACATTGCTGGAATCAGTGTTTGTAAGTAAATGCAGTGTTGATGTGCCTAGCATTATTGTATAAACTGTATTTTTGTAGAATCAAATATCATGAAAAATTCACATGTTTGTTGAAGATGGTACTTGCAGTTATTCGCACATTGTCAGCAAATATCGGGTGGTACGATATCCGAGGACAGGTACAAAATTTATATTTGCCCTGGGACCGAATGTCTCCCAGTGGGTAAATATCAATTTTGTACTTGTCCCAGGATGAGTACCATGGCCCACCCAATTATTGGCAATATTTGCTTAAGATGAAAGTTTTATCAAACACCTAGATACATAAATGAGTATCTGATCACATGTGTGAGGTTGTCATAGAAACAGAATGTTGTAACTCAGCATACATCACTTCCCCCATGGAGAATGCACAGGTTGATATTTGCTCAAAATGAGCAGATATCAAATAGCTAAAATATTAGATATTTGCTATTTTTAACATTAAAAATACATGTGTACTAAAATAAAATGCCAAACCAATGATGAGTAGTGTTCCAGCAAATATCCAACATATTTGCAGGCGTTTATCCAATAGAACAGTCAGAAAACGTCCCGATCTGTGATAATGACCGACATTCATTGGCCTCCTTTTGTTGTTTGAAAGTTTTTGATGAGAAGTGGTTTTGCTTGTTGTCGGGTTTTCATAAAAAAAACGAGTCAGACAATTTGAGACCTAGGGTTTACTGATTATTTTTGTTGACATTGATGATAGCTACTGAGGTGACAATTTTCAGGTTGTGGAAATGGAAGATACATGCATATCAACAGGAGTGTCTACAAATTAGGATCAGATCGTTGTGAAGAATTGGTCGGGCTGGCTGCGCAGGTCGGGCACGAGGTGATGACCTGTGATAATCTAAGACTACCTTACAGGGACGCCTGCTTTGACGCAGTTGTTTCTATAGGAGTCATTCACCATTTAACTACCCCGAAGAGACGAGCAGCGGCAGTTGCGGAACTGGCTCGTATACTTCGTCCAGGAGGAAAACTAATGATATATGTGTGGGCAATGGAACAGAAACACAGAAATGTAAGTAGTTACTGCACGTTTTTGCTAGTTAGCAATGCTTTGCGTTTGCAAATTTTTAATCGATGTCATGGACTACCCTTTTCCTGCAAAAAATATGAACCGAAGAAAAGGAAAAAGAATCAGTAGCTTCGAAACGTTTCATAAAATCAAAAACTAAAAACTTTGTGTCATCATTGCCTGTTTTAGTTTGATGGTCAAGACGTTTTGGTACCTTGGCATTTACAGCCAAAGCTACCCAAGAGTAAGAAAGGTTCGTGTGACTGATTAAATTTTTCGGTATATTTGTTAATGGGCAATTTATTATGCAGTAAGTAAATATTGCGGTTATCAAACTTGGAAGTTCACTTCCACCAGATAGGTTGTCGCCTTACTGAATGTACTTTCTTAATTATCAGAACGTCACAGTACACGAAGAAGAGACAAAGAGCTGTCAAGCGTCAGTTCGTTTAGTGAGGATGAGGGTGTAAGTGAACCATGTCAAGCAGCTACTGAGTACAGTTTACAAGATCAACAGAACTCTTCAAGCTGCACACCTACGCATCATCTCCGTCATTGCCCCATGAACTACCAGACCACGACCAACCCCATGTTTTTAGAAGCTGGTATTGACCCGAAGTGCCTTCAGCGTAACTTCTCCCTGCCTTCACCAGTTAGACGCACATCACTCACCACTGCTGAAAGATCACTCTCATGGGACCACAGCTGCCACACTGCCCAAGCAAACACGCACAATCCCTTGCACACCGCCACACAAAAACGCCCTCAAATTCCTTGCTGCACTGCTCAGATTCCGCCGTTTGCCAAATCTGCAACTTCACTTCCACAAAGGAATTTATTATCAAGTAAAGGTGCTTTTGCGAATCCTACACTGTTTGGTAAGGAAGGAGTAGAGGCCACTCTATCATCTGCTAAAGCTAAGCCGCAAGTCTCTGCTGCCGTCTCCCAAGAGGATTCACTGCAAAATTTCTACCACAGTAGAGATCATACTGCCAGGTTCGAGGAAATAGAATCACCAAAGAGCATATCAGCTGCAATAAAATCAAAAGTAATGGGTTTTTTACAAAGGTCTTTCAGTCCCAGTCGTAATAGTAGCAGCAGCTCTGCAGAAGGTCATGGTGATTTCTCTAGACGATCTAAAGTAAAGGATGAAGAATACAGGAAGTTAGTCGAGTATATTATGAAAGAAGAAGCAGAGTTATTGCACTGCGAGCGACCAGCATTAGAACACACAGTGTCTGCACCAGAGTCATCAGAGGTGTTCGCAGTGCGCGAATTTCCCATGAGCAGTCAGGTGCTCACACGTAGAAAGTCGCGGTCATTAGACGAACCACCAGTCATACCTCCCCCAAGAGTTAGACGTAAATCTAAATCATTAGATGAGTCTCCTTGCATTGAAATATCTGGTGATTCCAACGAGTCGGGTGAAGATAATTCTAGTCCCGACCTCCAAAGTCAGGACACGGAAAGTAAGTCTATTTATCATTTTAACGAGAAAATACTGGAGGCAGAACAATCATGTGATTCAGGAAACCAATCGGACTCTGGTGGACAAGAAGGAGTTGTCACTGAAGAACAACACAACAGCGGTGCCTTCCCTGCACACGTGAGAAATGATTCTGGAACAGTTGTAGAAGACAAAGAGCATGAGGAATTGGAGTACGAAATAAAAGAGCAATCAGATAATGACTCGGGCGAATCTTCTTCAGAAAGCGACTTCGAAGAAGACGTCAGAGTAGAAAACGTGGATACAAAAGAATTAGATGATGAAGCTTATCAAGAGGGTCCTCCAAAAGAGAAGAGTGTTTCTCCAGACGCAAGAGCTGTTGACAAATCAAGTGGATCTTCAGCATGGGCTGCTAGACGAAGCAGTCTGCAGCTTATTCACAAGAAGGCATCACCTGTAACGAGTAATGGCTCATGTAGCGACAGAAGCTCAGTGGAAACAGACTGTGATGAATGGGCACGTACCACTGAAGCTGTTATACGTTCAATGCAAAATCAGATGTTGCGTCGTCAGAGTGCCATCGAGGATTTCAGTGCAGATTTCGACAGGTTTACTACGTCAAGCTCGGGTGATTCAAGGCTCGGTCAGCTGACGTACGAAGATATCAACAACGGTGCTTCACCTCAGTCGCCACCACTACCAGCTCGACGTAGCTCTGAAGCTTCTACAATCAGTTCTGATGGGGTGTCAGTGGCCGAGAGTCCAAGTGATTTTGAGGAGTCCGATGTCTGGAAGAGTAAGTCGAACAGTCCCACAGAGATAGGGTCCCCAGTCCAGGAATATTCACTTCCATCAAGTTCCGTCACTGGGAAGGGAACCAACTCTTCGAGTAGTAACAGTAGCAGCCCCAGCAGTTCAAATCAATCTAGTCCGGAAGAGCACCCGGCCTATCATCGCTTTTATCATGTTTTCAGGGAGGGTGAATTAGTCGATCTGATTGAGAGACATGTAGATAATTTGCACATACTTACTTGCTATTACGATCATGCCAATTGGTGTGTCGTTGCTGAAAAGGTTCAAGTGTGGAGAATATAATTTTGTCCATTTCAGTTTTCTTGCTATATTTCGTGAATACTGCTAGTCGTTATGAAACAGTTACAGGTAAAAGTAACTAGTCAACATTTACAGATTATTATCAGTATAAATATTTTCATACAACTTTTTTTTGTCATTAAAAGTTGCATATCACCGAAAAGTAATATATTTTTATTTAATAATGTACAATATATTTGCTGTGTATAATTTTAGTGACTGTAAGTAAGAATTCGAGTTTACTTCCGTGTGGGCTTGGAACAAAAATGTGTGATGGTTTAATTACAGGTTTTCGTATACAACTGATCAATTTAGATCTCAATGCCGTTTGCGCCGAAAATATTTTACAACTGCAAAGCGGTCTTTTTTAAATTCTTATTTACCATGGCCATTTCACACATGCCATTAGATCCAGCTGTGAACTTTCTTGGGTCATCCTTTACATAGATTTAAGGTCCAGGGAATTGCAATACTGGTGTAATATTGGAGAGAATTAGAATAGATGTAAATAATTAAAACTGATTAAATACCGTACTCTTGTACTAGTCGGACAGAATCTTGTTTCTAAGAAGTTGGGGGCGGGAGGGGGGAGGTTTTGTAATGAGGACTGTTCTAGTTCAAAAACATGTGCCGGTGATAGAATGAGTATGAATGTGCTTTGACAAAGAACGAGCAGTGCAGTGTTGGAAAGAAGGAAAATATGATATGCACAGCGTTGCCACGGCTCAGGGTATTTGGATGTTCATTTTTTCCAGACAGGGAAAACACAGGGGATTTACAAAAAAATATTGGAAATACAAAATTGAACAAGGAATTTACCTCTAACACAGGACATTTTGAAATCCTCATCAAAGGATGTATTGGGCTTGTGATGGGATGTAACTACAATCTTTTTGCATTAGAAGCAATTTTTGAACTGGGGACAACCTGATAATAGAATAAAAGTTTTTGCAACATGCTTCATTGCATTGTGATTGTAATTTAGAAGGCATTATTAGCAGTATATCTCTCGATGGACAGTGGTAGTGGAATAAATATATTTGTATGTCGGGAAGACGTTTGTTGCTGCTTCTGTTTCAAAAGGTGCATTTTATATGTATTCAGAAAAAATCTTTACAATATGTACAAAGATTTTTGTTTGAATAAATCTTTGTAATACACACCTTGAAAAGATTTTTAAAAAATTCTTTAAGAGATCCATGTTGTAAAAATTCAAACTTTTTCTGAGATTTGTCCCGCAAGCATTTTTTTTTGCTAATAATTTTCACGAAATTGACCTCGTAAAGATATGTTTACGAGGTGTGGCCGCGTAAGTATTTGAAACAGAAGGAGCAACAGGAACAGACGTTTTTCAGAGCCACTGTATATTGAGACCAAAAACACAGCGAAAAAGTTGAATACATAGTGAATTTTGTCTTGATAGAAGTGTGGCAGGCCTGTAGCAACTTAAATAAGTTTTAATTTATATTTTTATTAGCAATAAAGTCATCAGGATGACGTACCAGTATTTCGACACAAAATTTTATGATACTGATGTAATATTTTTACAAGTGTTTTCAATTGTTAGTGCACGTCTTGCAATTTATACTTGACATGGTATATTTTAGTGTAAATTGGTGTAGGATATCTAAAAACGTAGCTGGGCTATAAATGACAGGTGGATGCAGATCGATGCATGTAGTACCGTAGAGTGCTCCCGTGGAGCTAAATTCAGAGAGGGGGTTATTGAAAGGAATTATTGCTGTTATATGGTTTTCAAAAATGTTCCAAAATATTACGAGGTGTGAAATATTATGTTAGACTTCCGTTTTAGTCATTTGTAATCGGGAAGAAATCTAATATATTAGATATTGAGATTCATGTTATGAGCTGGAGTAGTAAATTAAATGAACGAACATTTTATCAAAGACTTTTGCTGTAAGCAGTATTTACATTGATAACGAAATGGCCATCTTCTAAAGCATTGACTTTTTTTTTATTGTTTTAAGTATAACAAAGAATAGGTCTGGAGAACACAATTGCAATAGGATGAATGGATTTCATATTTATAATCTGTTATTTGTTACCACATGACAAACTGTTGGAACATGTGTGTTCTATCTTGGCCGCTCGCCAAATGCACGTAAATTCTTTGATAATCATTCCAACTGATATGGCCTTTTACAAATATAGCAGCTATTTCAGATGTCTACACAGTTAACATCAAACAATTAAACCACAAAATACCAAAAAAAGATAGTGCCTAGAACTCAAAGTCAAAATATAAACTGCTCTTCTTGTAACATGATCACCAAACTATATTTTAGTCATTTAATTTTCTTCACTGTGATGTCATTGCTGTAGAATTGTATTAAACTCTGTGTACGTCTAAGGGTAAACAATTTAGGCACACTTGTGTTTGTCTCTGCTGTCTATTTGCAATTTTCCATGAAAAGACATGTTAACAAATTCCAGCGTGAGTTGGCTCCTTGTAAGAAGCTACTTATAGCAATGAACTATCCCAAGTAAAATACATATAGAGTTAGACACAGTGTCGTGTGTGGCCACTAAAAAGGGTATCTAACTCTGTGGTAAAATGGTATTACTTCAACTTTCCGGGTCTAAAATCTATTTTGGCAAGAAGTTTTCATCAGTCTTCCCACATGTTCCAAATTGCGCGGATGCGTTTAGTAGTAGCCTCCAGTTCTAAGGTTGAGAATAGCGATCAATCTGAATCCAATTTTTCGTGATTTCACCTCGGGACAGATCCTTCTGCTATATCGAGTTATATTACACGACATTAACAGTACCTCCGTACCTTTTGAAAGTTCAAAATTTCTTACTGAAATAAATTACCAAATTGAATAAAAAAAAGTCTGGATATCTGTCAAATGTGGTGAAAAAACGCGGCCCAGCTAAACGAAGACTTCTGGAACCCAGTAGTACTTACCTTATGTGATAATATTGTTCATGTTCTCTGTTTGTAATTTTGAATGAAGGTAATAAATTGTTTTGTAGTTTTACTTATTTTTTGCCTGTTAAACGCAAGCTACTAATTCCCAATGTCGAAAATATCAGGGCATCGGGGGAGGTGAAGTCGACTTTTGTACAGGCTGTAATACGGATACTTCAATTTCCATCTTGTCCATAGAATCATTTGGCTTGCGCACCTACCATTTCCTATTTAACAGATTATTGCCGAAGCATACAAGCCAGGGCTTTGAAATCCAGGGCAGATATCACCAGAAGTCCAAATCAGTGGCCCCACAAAATGGACTTATGTCCTCTAAACAGTTTAAAAAAAAAAAAGAGTTCGGTTACTGTCGTGGGGTCATAAAGACAAGTGAACACGGTGGTGGTAGGCGTGAATGCTGGTTTATTGCAGGGGATCAAGTTGTACATAGCTCGGGTAGATTTACTGAAGTGCCCGCTGGTCAGCTGGGGCATGGTATATATACAAGGTCATGCAGTGGCCTTGGCCTTGGTCGGGAGGGACTCCGACAAAAACAAAAGTTAGAAAACCACCCCCACCCATACAGCCCCCCACCGCCCATCGTAATTGAGATTTAGACTTTTTAGACAAAAAAAGGAGATACAGTACTTGTGAGGTACCTGTGATGTGAAATTCTATTCAGACAGAATAAAGCGTGCAGAAATAAATAATTTTTATCCTTTGCGCAATTGGATCGATTTTCTAGACTGACACATATCAGAAATTTCTGGGAATGACACATCAAAACCAGATATCAAAGTTGCAGGCATAAAACAGGATGAACAATCGGACGGAAGGTTGATCTTGATAGCTGTGTGGCCACGTCGTTGTGGTCCTGGGAATTACGGATGGGCCAAATTTATTAGCTGGGTTGAGGATGTAGCGAGTTCGGGGACTAAAAGAAATGCGTCAAGGGGAATAAAGTTTGATGCGAGCACGTTAATGTAACATTGCAGCAAACTGTCAAAATTATAATGCTAAACTTGTTATACTTTGACAGTGGTGTGTCTGATACCAGATACCAAGGACATTGTGACTCTGGTTTTATTGTGTTAAAATCGCATATTTTGTTGCACATACATGACTTTTGCATATTTATTATAGAAACAATATGACTGAGGTTAAGGGATTTGAACCATGCATGAGCGAATAATGATTTTACACTTGACCAGGTTTTAGAATCAATTCACAATCACATCTTTCGTTTGATTCCAAAATGAAACAACGAAGCTAGGATGGCATATCCGATGTGCAAAACTCCAGTTCACTTTTTTGTAACTTGAAGGCATCACAGCCTTAATTCCAGAAAATTAAGATTCCCGTAGACACAAATTCTGGAATTCTGGAGGGAATTTCGGCTAAATCGCACCCTTTGCTTTTAATCGGAAACCCACCCACCCGAAACCCACCTCATTCCTGTGTCACAGGTGGACCAGCACTTGCCCGGAACGGTGTACACCGTTTTTTTGCAATTTAGGAGGAGGGTGGAATTTTGCAATTCAGCCATGGGTAGTAGGACTTGTTCTTGCAGGCCCTATATATTTTGTTCATTACAACTTATTTACCAATAAGCATAGGAGTATTAATTGCAAAATTATGGACTATGTTCATTTTATATTTTGCAAATTATATTAGGAAAATCCTGGCATAGTTACCGCCCGCATTCCGGAGGAATGGGGGAAGGTAATAGTTTCAGTCCTGTTTGTCAGTTCACAGGGGGGGGTACTCAGGTCCGGTTCCAGGGG
>JBCAUG010735163.1:0-11769 GCA_038406175.1 Haplosyllis leylae | reverse complement strand
GAAGGGGGGCAAAGGGGAGCGAAGCATATTATATACTAAATGTTGTAGCTTAACTTTTTGTGGTTACAGGTGGTGGGGGGCGAAGGGGAGTGAAGGGAGCGAAGGGGAGCAAAGGGGGCAAAGGGGAGCGAAGGCAAAGGGCCTCGAATACATTTGAGGCTATTCGAGGATTCGAGGCTATTTGAGGCTATTCCAGGCTATTCGAGGATTTGAGGCTATTCAAGGATTCGAGGCTATTCGAGGATTCGAGGCCCAGGGAGCGAAGGGGGAGCGAAGGCAAACGAGCCACCTGCATGTGAAACTTTCACTGCCTGATATTTTACTTTAGTTGAGATTGCAATAAATGGAGTGACGAGTTCATAAAAGGTTTCTGACGAATACTAATTTCTTACATCAAATGAAGGCGAAATTACAGTTGAATCACAAAACTGAGTTTTACGTCAATTATTAAAAGTTTGACAATGTTTTACAATATTGGCATCAAAGGCTTTGGATAAATTTCCAGCAACTTAAAAAATTACCTCTGATGGGATTTGACCTTGTCCAGCAACTGAAACTTTCCTGAAACTTTTAGTAACTTATGCAGTTAATTTTGGTTAAATTGGCAAATTCCAAAAATCATTTGGTGCATTCACTTAGAGATCCACAACAATAACATGTCAGATTGGTTGAGTAGTAGGACTGTGGACCAACAAACCAGAAATTGTTCAATCAATTCTCACTGGAGGTTACTTTATGCTACTGGAATCTTTTGGAAAGTTGTTTAGCCAATATTGTACAACATTTGGAAAGAAGTAGTTAAGATCCAATGGGAAATCGGTTCAGGCGATTTTACTTCGAAAACAAAGCTTGCATTCACCAGTGAACCGAATCCTAAGAAATCTCAAGGAAGAAACATCCCCCATAACGTCTTGATTCAGCAGCATTAATACTTTTTCCGCAGACGGTTGTGTCAGAGTAGTTTTGCTCCAGGGCTGCTTCCGGCGAGTAAATAGCTTCATTAATAGCCCGATGATGTCTGTAAGAAGCTTTGACTCCCGGGTATTTCCTTAGCGCTAAAAAGATCAGCAAAGCCAATTAACTAAGTTAGATGCAGTGAAAATGACACATTATTTATCCCTGATATGATGCTAGCTTCATTAGATGATCACTATCTGTATATACGACATAGCATCATCAAATAATTTTATCGAAACCCTCTGGCTTTTCTATTTTTGTGCTTTGTAAAGTAAATTGAATTGCTCGATCTAAGATGTAGAATTTCCAATAAATGTTGGTATTGAAGGACAAATTGAATCTTTTTATTTCAAAGTTAGAAATGTGGGTGTCTTATCCCGGAGGAACAAAATTCCATCTTTATCCCGGTGTATATAATGGTCCTGCTGCAGAAGCTTTGTTCATCCATACCATCGATATGTAATTGATGTGCATGAGCCTGACGTAAACTTTGATGAGTTCGGGGGGGGGGGAGGCACACTATCTGCTGAGGAATCGTGTTAAACCCCACGAAAAGTTCCATAGGTCACGTGTTAAATTCAAATGGAAACACATGGCTTGGTGAACATTCACATGTCGATGATTTCATGACCATGAGTAAATTGGTTGAAAAATGTAGAATTCGAGGTATCTGACATTTGTAGTAATTGTTAAAAAACTAAATAATTTGTGCTGGTTTCAATGTCATATATGTGAAAATATTACTTTTACATGAGAAATGTTTCAGGTTGTCAAGTACTTATGTTAAAATAGTGGCACCACTTAATGATCATAAAACAACCAGAACATTTCACCAAATTTACGCAAGAACCCTCAATCAATGACTGAGACAACTATAATGGACAACTATAAATCACACTGGCTTAACTCCGGGACATTACACAAGGACCGGGAACTGGGACCGTGACCAGCAGAAACAATGGGTCCCGGTCCTTGTGTAATGTGAAACGTTCTGCATTATATCATTCAACCCATTTTTTTCCGGTCCCGGTTCTGGTGTCCCGGAGACAGACAGTGTGAACACACCATAAAATAGGCAGCAATAAGCGGTCTAATCTAGGAATTTAACCTGTGGCGAGTCACCAATGAATTTATGAATGAAGTTTCTTTTACTGAAAATGATTTTATTGTTTCTCAGTCAATCAGAATTAAGGAAAAATGTCAAAGTACAAAGTCTTAAGTCATGTAATTCATATGCGAATTGACTTGGACAAATAAATCCCGTATTTTGCTCTTTTTTTTCTTTTGATGAATCTGACGAAAACCAGACTGTGGGCTGCCACTTATGCTGTTGATCTTCATTTCGTAATGCATTACACAGCCAAATATCATTACAGAATACATCCATGGGTCTCAGTTCCAATAACAATTGATCTCGGTTCTGTTTATATGGATTGTGCCAGTGTATTGAAAGACTCGGCTCTTTCAGAAAGAAGAGGAAGATTTGATTATTGTAACGAGATTATCTGTGTAGATTTCTGGGAAACAATATGTTAAAATAAGATTAGACTCCACAGTGTGGTGAAGCCAGGATGTCCCATTCAACTGAACAGGAACCACTGTGTTACTTGCAGTAGAAATTAAATTAAATTTATCTAGTCAGTCCATGTCCATTAAAGAGTAATCTTAAGTTCTATTCTCCTGGGTTGCAGGAGAAGGAAGCAGAACATAAAATGACATTTGTTCCCTTTTGCTTCGAAATTCTTAGAGCTTTTCTGAAGATCTGTTGAGCATATGATTTCCCAAAACAATTTAAGTTTCTGCAAATTAAACAGCACGTTTTCAATCATCTCTTCTTTGCATTGTACTGCTCACGTCTTGCGTAGGTAGACTATCAATACATTGTTACTTAAGTAAACGTAAACGCCTACCGAAAGTGACAAGGAATGAACTAAATGAAAACAATAATGAAACTCAGTGAAAACAAAACTATGGTAATCACTCGTTGCGGATGGGACCAAAAACATGGTTGCAATGAATATTGATAGCTGTTGTTACGTTTATGTTATTGATGTCAGCGTGATGAGAAGAGATCTGTTCACATTCGCTGTGTTGTTGTTTTTTTTCTTAATTACTTCTGTGTGTCTGTTTCTATGTCTCTCTATCAAAATATCCATTACAATTTCTCATCTGCTCGTTCCACTACATTACCACCTAGATGTGTCACTGCGTCGTTTCTGAAAGTCTTACAACAAAAATAATCATTTATCTTTGCACTTATTCACGCAGGGTTCGTACGGTATAGTCAAGTTGGCGTACAATGAAGAAGACGAGACACATTATGTAAGTAAAAAAGCGCTTTAATGAAGCTGTAAATAAAATTTAAAATTTCATGACACATATTTTTTGGAGATTTTTTCAAATGCGTGTGAGACAAATAAACGAAAGTAGATTCATACTACAGACTGAAAAAGGAAAACAATACACGGTGACACGCAATGGAAAAATAACTCAATTTTTCTTTATCAATTCAGGCAATGAAAATTTTGTCAAAGAAACGACTGACGAAAAAAGCTGGCTTCTTCAGTGAGTACATTTTATGATACTGCTTTCTTACTTTCTTCAAAATCTTTCTCTTATCAAAATTTCCCCTCCTTAAATTTTTGACAGTTCTTAATAATTCCCATTTAAATTTGATTTTGTAATCAGAGCTTGTTTAATTGAAATTCACACGGAATTTCGCAGCCTTATTTCCAGCCAATTAATCCTGTCACATTCGAAATTCATTTGACGCTGATAACATGAATACGGTAAACACATTTAAGAATATCTGCCAATTTTAATTATGCTGATTAACTTCCTGCACTTGCAGCTTTCAATTTAAATTTGAAGGATTTTTCACAAGAAAATGGTTAATATCTGTATCATAAATATTAGAAGTAAGACCCAAGCAAGCTCTGAAGCAACAAATTTGATATGATCAAACCAATAGTTTTTGAACACATTTGTTATTTCAATGCTTAACCCCTTAAACCTTTTGGCTTGATCATATATATACAATTTCTAAACCCCAATAAATCTAGTAACCTGTTGTTTTTGTCCACTTATTCATACCTATTTACTTACTATATTTAATATTTCACTTTCTTCTCTGCTTCTGCCCTCACACTATTTCAGACCCTTTACTTGTCGGTCCGGGCCACCAACAGGACTTCCTTAAGTCCAAACAAAAATCAAAATCGGGCCGCAAAGGGGCGAAAGGGTCCGGTGAGTGAGTTGACAACTGCATTTTGTACAGAGATGCCAGAACTGTCCAATCTTGTGCGTGTGTCTTTATAGATAGTCATTCGGATCTTCTTGTTTTCCTTTTATGTGTCCCATTGTCTGTTTGTGTACGTGTACTCCAGAATTACTTCTCTTCCCTTCTCCCCCCCCCCACCTCTCTCCTTCCTACTGTCTTTCAGCCCAATATTTTACATACAGCTACATATCTGTCTATTCATCCATCCCTGTTTGTTTGCTTGTCTGTTTATCCAGCTTTCTGTGGCCAGTTCCTCTCCTATTGTTTTAATGAATCAAATACCAAATGACACGGTGGAATAATACTAACTTAACTGGCATCTCTGCAGAATGTTAGTTTCGTAGTTGTCGCAAAAAAGCAGGGCCTAATGTTTAGCTGTGATCTTCATGTCTGAATTTCTAAAATAAATTTTATTGTCATGTGAGAGTAACGTTTAAAACGTTTTGGAGACGAGTTTGTGCGTTTGTGTAATTCTGGTAAACCTATGGTCATGTGTTGTGATAATATTTAGACATTCTGAATATTTCTTTTTTGGTACGTCAATTGATACATATGCAAATAAAATAATTTTTGGGTGTAAATTGACCATAAAGTCCCAAATGGTAAGTGCTAAAATGTCTAAATATTATTTGGATATGAGTTTATTAATGTGATTTGTGTCCATAAGAACTAGTAAAGTAGCCTTTGAAACGGGTAAAGTATAGCAGTAGTTGTTGGAATATTTCCTTTGATATATTACAATTTGCTCTTCTGCTTTTTGAATGGAAATAAAAAGGAAAAAGAAAACAAATAGTGTTTAAATTCAAGGGAATTTATCCAATCCATTAAAATAAGACAGTTTTAAAGATATATACAAAAACTCATGCCATACTAGCAATATTTATTTCAATTATATACAAAGAGTTTGACGATGTTGAAAAATAGTATAATTTATTTTACGTCAAATGCACAAAGTGTAGAAACGTCAAGCACAGATGTTGTGTGTTTAATTTAGTTGAGATCAGTCGAATTCAAAGATGTTGTTTGAAAAAAAAATCGGCAAAAAAATTGGTTGTACTTGCGCGATCTTTCAATGTTGATAATTATAAGGTCTTCGATGCCACCGCGTTTTTCATGTCCAGATAACATTTTGAATTTTTGAATTCAAGGAATCAACAGTTTTAAATTCTGTAACACTCTTGGAATTTGCTTTCAGGGCGTCCTCCTTCCAGATTCAACCCAGACAAGATGGCTAACAACACACCCATGGAGCGGATCTATCGAGAGATCGCAATTCTCAAGAAACTGGACCATCCCAATATAGTGAAGTTAGTGGAGGTACTAGATGACCCAATGGAGGATAAACTCTATATGGGTGCGTGTTGCAAATTATCTGCAGTTAAGGAAATTGGTCAGTGAATCACTGATCTGAAACTGAAAGTAAATTAACATTCGATTGCTACTGTTTTCATAAAACCTTCTTCAAATCCAATTGAAGTAAGATATAAAGTGATAAGAAATTCTATAAAGTGTGCCTTGATACATTCTCAGACAATAGTAAAAGACGGAATAATTGGCAACTTCCAGTAGTCTTGCATTAATCTTCCTCACAACAGATAGGCAACGTTAAGGAACAAATTTACGTCTATTCTTCTTATTCTGAAGAATAGGGAATTGAAGATTAAACGCAAAGGAAATTGCAGTTTTATAGGAGTTAATCAAGAGTAAAATTAGCATCAGGTGGAAATACTACTTTTCAAACAGGATCTAACATATTTCATGTGAAATAGCAAAGTAGCTTATTGCCGTGCGATAAACAGTTACGTCAGAACATCGAATGACGACGCTTTGTTGATGTTAGTATCTTGAAAGCAATCACGTCTTTTCGAAACGGGTAAATTTAGGGTCTTAGTGATAACACGTCCAATAAGAATAATTGGTAATTTTGATAAAAATATACTCACGTTGCTCTAAATTTCGTATATAAATGTGGTGTGGTGTGGTGTCCGGAGAACAGGTCTCCTACGTTTTCTGTCAAAGTAAATTTGTTGCCACAAATCATTGTTTACCCATCATTGATGAATTTCTATTTACTGTTCTGCAGCATTTGAGCTTCTGGAAAAGGGGTATGTTATTTATTTTCACGTAACTTTTGTATCAAACACTCCATTAATAAACTGCTAGCAAGTTTCATTAGAGAAGCTTGCTGTTCAGATATAAAATATCAAACTTAATGAACTGGAATGAGACTATCAGCTTTGATAGCTTGAGCGGGCTTACTTTATGGTAAATCAAAATTTTTGTATCTTTACAAACCTTTCAGGCAGGTGATGAATGTTCCGACTGCAGATCCCTTGACGGAGGATGTGTCTTACAGATATTTCCGTGATATGGTGCTGGGCATTGAATATTGTGAGTAAAACTCTATCTTTATTCCGATCTGTGTCACAAATTCTTGAGTTTTAGCATTTTACACTTTTAGAAAACCCTGGCAGAAAGAGAGTTTGCATTGACATTTCTCTTTGCAGTGCATCACCAGAAAATCATCCACAGAGATATCAAACCGTCCAATCTACTGCTCAGTGATGATGACCACGTCAAGGTAAAGTTGAATCCAGGCTGGGAACCTGGTAACTTTAATCAAATTGTGGGTGTTAAAATACATGTAATAAGAATAAGAAATTTTACCAGTTCCTTGGGCTACCCAGAAGTTATAGTTATAGATCTACTCACTTGGAAGAAGACAATTTAACTGAAATTTAGAAAAACAAATACGTAATTAGTCTAGGAAGTGTGTACATGGTATTCAGTAGGATACATCGATAATATAGTGCGCTGTATTTCTAGATCGCAGATTTCGGAGTGTCGGATCAGTTTCAGGGAAAAGACGCATTACTCACAAACACAGCCGGGACGCCAGCGTTCATGGCGCCGGAAACGCTCAAAGATGATAAGGAGGAATTCCTTGGAAAGGTGAAGGATAAAAATAAAACAAAACAAAAGACCAGGAAAAATTACTACAACAATATAGCGTAACCACTTACAACTTTATGAATGATTTCATACATTCAGCTCATTAAAACTGTGTCGACCTATTGCTAAATGTGTGCATGTTTTTGCCCCAAATAATTACTAATGTTACATATATCTATATTTCTCATTGTACAAAATACTATTCCTTGCTGGGTTATCAAAATTAACTAAATTAAACTCGATCAAAAATGTAATATGATGAATCGGTGGCCTGCGATGCGTTTTTTTTTGTTTTTAATGTTCTTGTTTAAGTAGAATGAGTAAGATAAACAATATGTATCATAAACAATATAATTTAGACAGATATTTGATCTGTACCGAACATTAAGAGATACATTTCATATTTCCTCCTCCATTCTTCATCAATACTCACCGTCATCTTTATTGTGATTTTTCTGCGACACATCAGAGAGAAGACCGCACACCTTTTGACGGAAAGGTGAAACTCATTGGATTTATTGAATTTCCATTTTCAAAATCACATTCCATATTTCGTAGTAGTCATTAGATATTGACGTCACAAATGTCTCCCTCATTGATAGTAGTTGTTTCTTTCTTTGATGTTATTGTGCTTCCTGTACTAACATTTTCCTTGCTGTCCTTGCCTGTTTCAATTCTTTTCCTTTATTCTACATAGAACCTTTATTTGTCACTGAGTGAATTGTCTGAAGCTATGGAATTTCTTACTTTTAACTCTTACTTACTCCACTGTTTTTTATTGGTCAATCGAGAGTTTTACTAAGCTTAGGTGTCCTCTAATAATAACAGTAATAATCATGCGAGACCTTCAAGATCTTTTCTGCTGTTTTGAATTTTTCCTAAAGTAGTCTAACATAGAACGGTCTTTAACCTACATGTCAGTTACTGCAATTCAGTTTTTACAAACACACACAATTGGCAATAATGACATCAGAAACGTTACTACATGAAAACAAAAAAATCCAGCAAAAAATGTTACCCTACTGAGCATTGAACCTGGGACCTCAGCCATTTTGATCTAATGCTCTGCTGTCTGAGCCATTGAGGCATGTGTTATTTGGGATATCCTTGAATTGTCTTTTGTTATTTCACCACTTCAATCTTGGATTCAGATCTTTTGGTTAAAACTAATAGAACATGACCATATGCAGATCTTATATCTCCCAAGTAACACATGCTTTAGTGGCTCGGAGAGCAGCGTGTCAGAGCCAAATGGCTGAGGTCCAAGATTCAATTAGTACTGGGGTAACATTTCATTGCTGGATTTTTTGTTTTCCAATATTGCCAATTTCGGCTAATTTGTGAAAAACTCGCATGAATCATATTTGTCCGTACGCCACTTCCTTTACGATCGAAATCCATGACCTTGTTTGACAGGTGGTCTCAAACTTCGTATCGTACACGAAATGTCTCACTGTATTATACGTATTTCTTGGATCACCACTTTACACACGGCGTGTCGTCAGGTTTTGTGCAAGTTTGTTGTCCTTACACTATTAGTATTTTGAGTCAAATCGAGTGAAGTATCTGAGAAAAAAGCACTATTTATCATTTTTGTTTTCATTCTTTTTAGGCTGTTGATGTGTGGGCCATGGGTGTCACTCTCTTTTGCTTCCTTTATGGAAGGGTGAGTAACTGTGGATGCATATCGACAATCTTGAGAGCGGCGAGAGCAATTATGAAGCTAGATAAGTTGTAGATCTAAGCGAAAATGTAACAAGACTTTCCCAAAAAGATGATGTTATTTGCAGTAATTACAAAGAACCCGTGATTTACATCAATTGGAGTTACTTTTAGTATTCCTGTATTTATTAGATAAAACCAGACTATTCTTTACCAGTGTCGTTTTTAAATAAGGTACCCTTTCATGACGACTACATCTTGGCGCTACACAAGAAGATTTTGATGGACGAGGTTCGGTTTCCCAAACGACGGAGCGTCAGTGATGGCTGCAAGGATCTCATCCTGAGGATGCTCGTCAAGGATCCAAGAAGACGCATCACAGTGAGGGATATAAGGGTACGTACTGCACCTACTAAATATTGACAGTGGGATTCAGGGCTCGTTCACATTGTGCGTTCTTTTTGAATGCGACTGCGATTCCTTTTATCACAACAAATGGGTTGTACAGGACTCAATGGGAGTGTTCATACTGTGAGATTGCGACAGCATCACCAGTCCCCATGCAACCCATTGTAAGCAAAAGCAAATCGCAGTCGCAAATCTCACAGTGTGAACAGGCCTTCAAATCAAGGTTCTAACTACATTGTCATTTTGTTTTTCATTTTGACAAAAATTTGAAATTTAAAACATATATTCGGTGAATATTTTATTTTTCTGCCCACCTTTTTAAATAACTTTGGGAGGACATGAGTCCACTTTGTAAGGCTACTGGTTCCCTGTTTTAGACTTCTCGTGACACCTGGGTTTTAAAACCAGAATGGATCCGTCGCATGCTTGCTTTGTCACATGCATGCAATCGAATCCTGTGGTTCACATATAGTGTTGACACCTACTGACCTGCTGATGGTCAGCGTTGCAGCTGAACCTTTTCGATCCATGTACTTGTACTTCTACAAACAAGCGATGTTGAGACTCGATCTTGAGATTAAGAGTGTGGTACAGTGGGCACGCTAACCGTGTGTATATTTTATACTACAATGTTTTACATTATCTTTCCCCAGGCACATTACTGGGTGACGAACAATGGTGCGATGCCGTTGTTACCGTCAGAGGAAGAGAATTGTGGCTACATCGTAGAGGTGACGGAAGAAGAAGTAGCCAACTCAGTCAAAATCATGCCCAAACTTGAAACGCTGGTGAGTTCATTCTCTTCGTACCCATCAGCTCATATCATTCACAAATACTTAGATATTTTTGAGTGAGATGTGGGGATGAAAATCATTGGCTAACAAAACCTGTTCTTGTGAAGCACTGTTAATGATGATGATCCCTATATGTCCAGACCTAAATTAAAATTTTGTCATCTTAATTCGAGGCAAGTAACAGGTCAGTTTCTTTTCCATGATATTGAAAGAACCTTATTAAACTTATTACCGCTGTCTCTCCTAAATGAACAGTGGGACATGTTTTACATGGCAAGTTGAATTCTTTAGATCATTTACTTCTAGGTTTTGGGATAAAATGCAAAAGTTCGTCTCTGGTTTCATTTGTTTCGGTGTTGGGATTGTACTTATAAGGGTCTGGAACGTTTCAAGCATTTCTGTCGTTTAGTGATATCTTTTTACGAAGCGAAGGATAGGTTTCTGTCTGCACTATTGCAAAACATTTACAGTGCAAGTCGTACGGCGATTTTTTGTCCACTGAAGCGTGCGGCATCACCAACCTTGTCACAGCAGTGTTAACTTTTTGAGCAAACGAGATCGATCTATATAAACGCAAAACATGCATGATAAAAAACTAAAATGAATTTAACTGTCGCTATGCTACTCTTTGTGTTGACTATAAAATCCCATGAACTTTTTTTCGCAGATTTTAGTGAAGAGCATATTGCGGCAGAAGTCATTCCGCAACCCGTTTAGTCCGGGGCATTTTACGCGAGGTGAGAGATACAAGCAGAACCGCTCCAATTCAGCGCCAGAATCCTACGATCACATGAGGTATTGATCATATTTACACCGTTTTCCTTGTTTCAAATATTAAATTACTCTGGAAATAGAGAAATTTGTAAACAAGCTCCCCTGTCCCACGGACTCTTATCAAATGACCGCAGATAACTTGAATCTCTTGTATAATACACTGAGGCAGATCTTGTAAAAACTGGACTGTTTTTGAAAGTTGATACTACTTTCTTTTGCTTAAAAAATTGAGGATATAAGTCCATTTGGTGGGGCCACTGATACCCCTGTTTTGGATTTCTCCTGGCGTCGTACCTGGGTTTAAAGCCAGCCACCTTTATGTGATGGACTCCTCACCTTCATCACCGAGTCCAACACCTGCCGACCTCTTGGCAGCCAGCATACCAACGGAACCCATCACTAACTTGCTAAATTTATCCAGAATCATCTCCCCCCAAGCTGATTTCTTTGCCATTCCTGACCAAATCTGTGTAGCTTTTGGTAAAATTGAAGTCTTGTGCGTTTTTATACTTTAATTTTCGTAATTATATTATAATTACTTGATTGAGTTTCCAGTTAATAATTTCTACAATTAAAATTCATTTGTGAAGATTTTATCATTTTCTTCTCAACGTGTTACTTACAAGTAAATTAATATTTTAATGCCTAATAAGGGATTTAGGAAAAAATTAGAATTGCTTTATTTTATTTTAAATGGGAAACATAGGCTTTTGGCAGCAACCTATGGTGATGATAATCAACAGGGTATTACAAAACTTGTGTTGTGAAAAAAATAACTGCATGAAATTGGGACTGTGTAACCACCATGTATATTAAAATCCCTGCCGTTTTTCTCCCGCAAGAATAAAGTTAGCATATAAAGAACCAGACATGGGTTTGTAAAGTTTGGTAATTACTTTAGGACCTGCTTGAAACATATTGCGCTTTCAACTTCTTGAAAGT
>JBCAUG010735152.1:0-11769 GCA_038406175.1 Haplosyllis leylae | reverse complement strand
AAAAAAAATTAAAAATTTTAAAATGAGCAATGTGGGGTTGGAACCCAAGATCTCCTGTGTAAGAGACAGAGATTATAACACAAGACCACAGAGCCACAGGCAACAGAGCAGATCCTTATACTAAACCCAATTCATGCCTCAGTGATTTCTCAGATTCCTTGAATTCACTGAATTCAATGAAAGTTCTTTTCCATTTAGAGAAAACTCCAATGAATACAGGGAAAAGTAGCCAACTTGGAAAGCATGGCTTCAGGTCATTGCACAACCTTACGTGAACATGCTATCTGAATGAGGACAAGGTTCTTTAACACTGACTTCGCTTCAAGAACGAAGTTGAATAAATGTCCTTTAATTCATTGTTTCGAGCATTTGTGAATGATTGCACTCATTGACTAAGGCCGTTCAAAGGTGGGGGGGGGGGGGGTCACCGAATGTGATACCGTCAACTTTTTGACGTAAAAGCCGTGAATGAAAAAATTGTGTTATCTGTCTTATTTAAGCATTGTGGCAACAATTCTATAGTTTTCTTATAAAAAGTATTATAAAATAGTTAAAAGCACCCGAATTGTTGCTTTATTAGCTTTAAAACTGTTACTTTCAGGGTTAACAAGAAAGTCCTCCTGCGTGAACGCAAGAGGTATACCGCCCACCGCATAGCAAGTACTCGCTCTGGTGTATTCTGGCCTATTCTGGGGGCGGGGTTACCCCTCCTTTGCCCCCCCCCCCAGCTAGACCTGGTTTCGGTACCCCCTCCCTGGCTGGACCTGGCTGGGGTACCCCCTCCCCTGTGGACAGGCAGATACCTGAGAAAACAGTACCTTCCCGTCGTACTACATACGCGACGGTAATAAAGCACCAATTATCGTGCTGTAACGAATACACAAGTTTCATACTTTTGCACTTCTCCACTATCCTTTTTTCACCGCAGATTGTTTTGGGCTGTGGCGGTTTTGGGCGCGACGGCAATTCTAATTTACGTCATCGTCACTAACTTCATCAGACTACGCAGCAATGAAAAAACCGTCAACATTGACGTTACCTACCCGGATGAACTAGACTTTCCAACCGTAACAATCTGCAATCAGAACCAATTCAGGTATGAAATGTTTCCATAGAAGTTCTCATTTCAAAATTACTTTCTAATTTAGATGAATTTGATAAAAATACATATTCTGGCAAAACAGACAAAGCAATGTTGAACCAGAGCGCCCTGTTCTGTTTCAACTGCTCTTCAACAAATTAACAATCTATATTTTCAAAATTTAGCAAACATCAATTTGATATGTCATTTTAGCATGCTACATTTCACCATAGCTAGATTTGGTTTTCTTAGATTTCAAATTAAGCAAAAAGAAAAACACATTATTGGGTTTGACCAAAAGGAAAGTATGTTACAATAAAGAACTAGATTTTACATGTTGCCTAGGTGACTGATTTGGTGAATTTTGGCAGATATAAAATATGTCAAATTGTGAAATTGTTCACATAGTTCAAAGTGAAATCTAGTTGCTGTAAAATCTAGCAGCTTTATTCCTCAACACTGGCAACTTGAAAAAAGTACGAAGCAATGAAAAATACTTGAAAGTCAGATCGGTAAAATATTGGTACCGAGAGGGTAGTAAATTCACATCAGCGTCACCTGCCGTCACGCCTCGTGTTATTCACTAATGCAATGAGATAGTTATATAAAAGTAAACAAATTAATAATAAATAACAAAATGGTAGAGATCTATTACTATTTTCGAGCGGAGAAGATCGATAAGCTTAATGCGCATTTTGTGTTACTAATTGAATGGTTCACTTGTTTAACTTCTTGTACCAACAAGGTTGTCGGCGGTTTATGAAAAGGGAATTTACGACGTGCTGGTGCAAAGTGGAACAATGATGGACTCAAAGGAAGAAACACTGTCATGTAAGCATTGGCGGATCTAGGGGGTGTGAGGGATGCGCGTCCCCCTCTGGTCCAAAATTTCTTCATTTTCATGAAGTATTCGGGAAAAAATGGCCCAATAATAGGTTGGCGCCCTCTGGGAAATCCTGGGTCTGCCACTTGTAAGGGACCGTTTGCAGTGCAAGAAAGTAAGAGCAAAAGTGAAAATTTTATTTGACCTTTTCGCCGAGCAATGTAAATAGATCCTAAGAACTCATCTGGAAGCGATGTTGATTTCACTTTCGCTTTCGCACACGATTTCGCACAGTGTAAACCTTCCTTAATTATACGTAATATGACATTTATGCAATCAGACTGCAAAGCGATGTAGGTTCAACAAATAAATACAAATTCTCTGCCCTAAAATATGACTGAAATTGACAAAATCAAATAGAATTTAAGAAATAAAGATAGTACTTAAAATGTGTTCCAGTTTCAGGACCAGAAAATCAGTAGAGCCAAAGCAAAGATACATAACCTGAATCAAAATTTTTACCCAGTTTTTATAGGTGCAGGGGCACACCATCCTTGTCCCCCACCTTGTGGATTATATTTAGCTCTCGAATAAAAATTCGAGAGATTAAGTGGTCCACTTCATGAAATAGTGCTCTCTTCTGTACACAAATTTAGTGTCGCCATAATGTCTTTGTAATCTGGTGTCGTGACGTCATTCGAGAGCTTGGAAACCGTTTGCCATGCAAGTTTACTTTATTCTATCAAGTGTACATGTAGGATTTCATTATTGCAGCTGACTCTAAACACGAACAGTACTTGTACCAAGGAGTGTTGTGCGATGACTCGCTTAAGGAACTAAACCAGAGAATTTTCAAGACATACAGCCCAAATCTGTTCTTCGGCTTCTTACTGAAGGAAGTCAGTACTTCTAGCTGTAAATATGTCTGCTCCAAGGTTTATTCCACCACCTGCAGGTAATTGCTCTATTTAATTTTGCTTTTCTGTTGCTGGGTATTTCTGATACAAATCAAAATCTAAGGACTAACATTCCAAAGTCAAACTGAGTAATTTTACGGTGCATTTCTGAGATCGATTCGATTCTAACCCACCAAGGCATGTTGGCTTGCCTCAGACCAAACAATTTTACCATGCTTGGTGGGCCAACCAAGGCCCGCCCGGGCTTGGTGAGGGGTGAGGCAACCCAAGGGCCCTTGTCAACCACAGAATGGCCAACCTGGTAAACAAAAGGCTTACTTTGGTGACCAAAAAGTAAATCCTAAGCTATTTCAGAGACTGGGTGGCCTCACTTGGGTTGCCAAAAATCATGGTTTATCTTTAGATTGCCTTTTTGGCGGGTCAGAATAGGAACAAACACCTTGTAGGCCCTGGGGTTGGGTTGCCTTGATCTGGGCCTTGGTCTGAGGCAACCAACCCACCCTATCGGTGTTTGTTCCTTAGATCAAATCCCTTATGGTTTGTTTAATATAATGGATAAAACACGATGGTTCCTTTTAGCGCCCGCCCCCTGGAAAATCCTGGATCCGCCACTAAAGGGGCGGGTCCTCTACCTACCCGACCCAAGGACATATGTGGGGCTGGAGGGAAGGGTGGGGGTGAGCTAGGCCAGGAGGCAGAACAGGTACCTACCTACCTACCTAACCTAGGAAGGGGGTGGGGTCCTACCTACCTGATCAGGGACTGTCTCCTCCCACTCCTCCTCTCCAGTAAACAGACGGACAGAACTGTGAAAACATTACCTTCGCTCTAACTGAAAACGTGGTCTGTAAAAAAAGGTCAATATAAATAAAGATGGCTGATGAGAATGACCATGTAGATGGTATGTTTGTTGACCTCCCCAAATCCAGTTTCTGGATGGCCCTCTGTGGTATTTTCTAGCCACTTTTCTTTAATGAGTTATTAATAAGACAAGTAACGTTCTACATTAGTGCGTTTGTTCTGGATCCAACGGAGAAGTCCTGTCTGCTAACGAGTCACACTGTCTACAAACAATCCCTTGGCAAGACCTGCGATTCAGGTGTGAGGAAAACCTTCGAGTTTTACAGGCGACGAAGAAATGCAGGTAGGCAATGCAATTCTGATCAGACGTAGACCAGAATTCGATTGGAATGTACAAGCTTTAGTTGACCGAGGTGCGAGACTCCTCATTTACTTCAATACATTTCAAAATTGTATACAATTTATTGACATGTTTAATTTTTAATTTTTTCTCTTATTTTCTTCGATAATTCCCTAGTTAAAATGCTTTCTGCTGACTATATGTAGATCTACCCAACATATACATTCAGCATTTTGCACATCAACGCGTTCCATCTCCCGTTTCGTCCTTGATCATGTGCAGTGACAGAAATTCTGGATTCGCTACATTTCTCATAATCATGTTTCTTGATCCCTTATTTTGGTTTATTTACACTGCATGGGAACGCGACCGGCACAGGTACAGGGAACTGGACCAGTACAATAGGAAACAATGGGTCCTGGTTCCTTTACCTGCCTCGGACCAGTGTGAACCCTCCTGTAGACCCTCCTGCTTCCTGTAACTGTCCCGGTCCCTTTGCCGTGCAGGGTGAATATGTCATTAACCGACCACTAGAGCTGCTACTAAAAGTAAACCTGAATGGTTTAATGTGCAATTGAGATACAGAAATGAATCTAAAGTTACTGTCAGTGACTGTATGTTTCTTGCAGCTAACAGCAGCATCACGTGTAACTTCGAGCAGCAGGAGACTCAGGCGACAAGCTGTACGTTTCAGCAGGGTTACCTGTTGACTGGTAACGAAGAGAACTTTCTTCACGCGAAAGCGTCGGACGTTGGTCTCCGTGATCACACCTACAACTCAGGTAGAAACTCTTCTATTAATGGTTTTTTGTGTATTAGTCAAGAGGCGACACTGTGCGTGCACTTGTTTAAAACAATCTCTGAAGTTACTTAAAGGCTCTGAACGTCATGTCACCAGTTTGATGATGATATCCGGTGGCGGATCCAGGATTTCCCAGACGAGGGACGGCAACTTCCAAGGTGGCGGCGCTACCCTATTATTTTGCCAAATTTTCCCAGAAAACTGCATGAAAATGAAAGAATTTGGAACCAGAGGGGCGGGGCGCGTCCCTGGCGCCCCCCTCCTCAGATCCGCCACTGATTTGTTTTATCGAAACATTTCTGTTTCAAAGAAATTACAAAACATAAATCCAAGAAAACGTCTACTTCCGGTAATAAATGCCGATTAGCCTTGCTCAAACTGTAAATATTTTTGTTTGTGTTTCCAGACCGTGGATATGTGTATAGCTTACCAGTCCAGGCCAACAGACCAGACAGTTATGCAATGCTGACTACGCCTTACATTAATACGGACGGGAAATGTCTGGAGATTTTCTACTTCCCAGATGGCACAGGACACTTGTATCTAGACTTGATTCAGGAAAACCTAGAAGTAAAGCGTATCGCAACAACTCAAAATTCAATTTGGCATGCGGACCAAGTGCTCGGCAATTTCTTCAGACAAATGAGTATAACTTAGATAAAGTGACCAGTAAATTGACATGGCTCAGACACTGATAGATAGTTTAGTCTTCAGGTGACCAGATGCACTGCGAATTATCTGACAACGTAGAGCTGATAGTGAACTGTCTCAATGGTGAATAGAACGGATCTGGTGTGAATGGCCCCTGAACGGGTCTGGTGTGAATGGCCCCTGAACGGGTCTGGTGTGAATGGCCCTTGAACGGGTCTGGTGTGAATGGTCCCTAAGTGTTTGCCAATTGTTACCACAGAACAGGGCATGGAACAGAATGTTCGTCAAGCTTCCGGCCGGCACCCTGCGAGTTCGTCTGTACGCGTACAGAGACGACAGTGAAGTCTCCGTGCCGTCTGGAATCGCCATTGACGACCTTACAATTACGGACTGTGAAGCCTACAGTAAGTTAACGTGTCGTGAAGGGAATCTTTAGTCCCTTAAGTCCGTTCACACTGTACAATTTACGACTGCGATTTGATTTTGCTGGTGAGTTTGTCGCAGTCGCATAGTGTGAACATGTCTTTCGACTTCTATGCAACCCATTTGTTACAATAAGGGGATTTGCTGTCGCAATCAGAAGAAAACGCAAAGTGTGAATGAGCCTTAATGCAGCTTACAGTATATTAGGCCGTAATCTTAGATTATATTAAGCAGGTAAAACTGCTTAACTAAATTTGCCTCTGTATAATTGTGAGAGTCATGGTGTTCATTGACTTCCATTTACAAGAAGTGTTCATCGATAAAATTGCCAATAGGTCTACCCTAAATGCGTCCCATCTGGGTCGGTGTCCCCAACGTATGAATCGTCGACGATATTTCAAGTGAATTGATATTCCTTCACTTAGAACAACAATGCAGAAGATCACCGACCGGGGACGAATATTTGGGAACCTTGTCCAGAGTTCTTAACACCGATTGTGAACCGTGGTCGTTGTATTCGGTGTTGGTGAATCCTAACTATCCACTGGGCGACAATTATTGCCGAAACCCTATGGAGTTTGACGGAACTTACCGCAAGGATAAGCTGCCAGAGCCGTGGTGTTACACCGTACAAAACGGAATTGTGAAACAAAGTACCTGCGTCGTACCGTACTGCGGTAAGTCATACTTATAAATGAATCAACACTGGTGATTTAAAATAGTGGTTTTGTGTAGAATTTCGAAAAAATACTCATGTCTAACAGTGGCGGATCTAGGGGGCACTAGGGACGCCCCCCGGGTCCAATTTCTGTCATTTTCATGCAGTTTTCAGGAAAAATTAGGCAAAATAATAGGTTGGCGTTCTCACCTTGGGGGTTGGCGCCCCCCCTCCGTCTGGGAAATTCTAGATCCGCCACTGACTGACTAAGAGAACAAGATACGTTTTACTCTGCTTCGATAGCTTTCTGTGCATTTAAGAAACAAAATCGATTCTCTTCAAATTATACGTAAAATATTGAGTCTGTTGCACTCTTCGACTAAAAAGATGAAATCTTCACAATCATTGATGATACTTGGTGATTAATGATGATTGGTCAACTTTACCTTCACTAAATTTTTCTATTGGTCAACTCAGTGGTTTTATTCCGCCACCTCATTTTCTCCAAGAAACAGAAATTATCGCAAAATTATTCTTGGCAATTAGTAAACTGTTTTTTATGGCACTACGCACCGACGCTGTCAAATTGTGAATAGATATTAAAGCGTCCGTGTTTATCCTATTTATTCTGGTTTTATTTGGTAATAAATGACTTAAGTAGAAATATGGATCTACTTTTTTCCGTCTGTACGGGCCTATTCACATCATAAGAGTCAAACATCAAAGAAAATTTTCACTTTCCTCTTCATTTTCTCTTGGTGTGAACAGGCCTTAAATTGCCATTTTAGCTCCTGGACCTGGCCAAGCCTCCTGCGATGATACGGGAAGAATCATTTCGTCGTCTTGGTTGTGCGATGGAATCCAAGACTGCAGCGACAAGAGTGACGAGACACACCCTTTCTGCAGTAGGTATCAAAATCTATGTAACTAAATGAGACTCAAAACGCACCCTTCCTGCAGTAAGTATCAAAATCTATGTAACTAAATGAGACTCAAAAAGCAACCTTCCTGCAGTAGGTATCAAATTCTATGCAACTAAATGACTCAAAACGCACCCTTCCTGCAGTAAGTATCAAAATCTATGTAACTAAATGAGACTCAAAACGTACCCTTCCTGCAGTAAGTAACCAAATTCTATGTAATTAAATGAGACTCAAAATGCACCCTTCCTGCAGTAAGTACCAAATTCTACGCAACTGAATGAGACTCAAAATGCACCCTTCCTGCAGTTAGTACCAAATTCTATGCAACTAAATGAGACTCAAAATGCACCCTTCCTGCAGTAAGTACCAAATTCTACGCAACTAAATGAGACTCAAAACGCACCCTTCCTGCAGTAAGTACCAAATTCTATGCAACTAAATGAGACTCAAAATGCACCCTTCCTGCAGTTAGTACCAAATTCTATGCAACTAAATGAGACTCAAAACTCACCCTTCCTGCAGTAAGTACCAAATTCTATGCAACTAAATGAGACTCAAAATGCACCCTTCCTGCAGTAGGTGTCAAATTCTATGCAACTAAATGAGACTCAAAAAGCACCTTGCCTGGAGTAAGTATCAAATTCTATGCAACTAAATGAGACTCAAAATGCATCCTTCCTGCAATAAGTACCAAATTCTATGCAACTAAATGAAACTCAAAATGCACCCTTCCTGCAGTAAGTACCAAATTCTATGCAACTAAATGAGATTCGAAACGCACCCTTCCTGCAGTAAGTACCAAATTCTATGCCACTAAATGAGGCTCAAAATGCACCCTTCCTACAGTAAGTACCAAATTCTATGCAACTAAATGAGGCTCAAAACGCACCCTTCCTGCAGTTCGTACTTACTGACTCGAACTCTGCATAACCGAAAGAGTGACGTCGGGCACTAGATATATTCCGATCATAGCTCAACTATCTCGACTCAATTTTCCAAAGGCTTTGTTTGAAAATTTTGCACATTTTTTTTCAATGTACGAGAAGACAAGTTTGATTTAAAAATTTTGTTGACACAAACATCTTATAAGACCAAAAGTACAAGGTTCTGTCTGTATGTATCTCTGTCTATTCCTCAAGCCTTGTTCACACGTACCGAAACCAAAATACGACTCGTTAAAGTTTCAACATTGAGTCCATGGTGATGGTCACTTTGACAGGCTAAATGGGTTCCAGAGCCTTTCTGCCCGTCAAAATGCCCATACCATTGCCAATGTTCAAACTTTTAACGGGCTGAATTTCGGTGTCAGCACGTGTGAACAAGCCTTCAGACTGCAAGCATTTTAGTAGTCATATTGTTAAGGATGGCATGACGACAAACCCCAAACAAAGTGGGTGAGAACTGAGAGGTGGTGGTGGTGGTTAGGAGAGGTGGCAGGTGGTGGACAGGGCCTTAAGGGCATCAGGAATGTTAATGTCTCTGTACTGTCTCTGTTTGCCTAATATTGTTAACGAGAACAAACTCGGACATAAAATTTTGCGAGAGCTTTCTCAGACAGAAGTAATTTTTGTTGCCGAGAGGTTTCTAGGCAACAAGCAACTTGTTGCCAAGAGTGATCTAGGTAACAAAATTTTGTTGTCTAGTGCTTTCTAGGTAACAATGTACATTTACTTCTTACTTAGATCACTCTGGGCAACAAGTTGCTTGTTGCCTAGTGCTTTCAGAATATTGGATCGATTGGAGAATTCTATTCACTGTAGGACATTGTGAAACAGGATTAGAAGATGATGGCATCCGGTTTTCTTTTTGTGCATTTTTGCAAAATTGTATTCCAATACATCTGCTCCTTTTCTTTAATAACCATCGATGGAATAAGCAAACCTGTTTTTTTTATTTTACTTTTACGTGAATACTGTACACTGAGAGTAAATAAATAATAATTACTATTATCATTATTAATGACTGTCTCATTAATTTTCAAAACCTATGTCGTTACCAATAATCTACAAGCTTTCCGCTTATGTTGCTGATGGTTGTTTACAGAAAAACAGATTGCGATCACTTGTTCCTTCGACCATCCCTTCATTTGTGGCTATACTTCAATCGGCTGGACCAGACAGAACGGTAATTCACTTTCCAGCGACAATGGCCCAACAAAAGACAGTGCAGGATCGAGCGTAGGTTTGTACAGATTTACTTTACCAAAATTAGCAAGAATGCAAATTAATCTGCACAGAATTGCAAGGAATCGATGACGGACCAATTATTATTGAACATCCAAGTGATGCTCACCATCGGATGTTGTGTTTCGGTGCATATTTTACGTTTATTTTTCTTCTGCTGTCGTAACTTCAGGTCAGTTCATGCTGATGGACTCCAGCAACTGTGAGGAGGGAGACACCGTAACCTTGGCGTCGGACTACCTTGACGTCAACAAGCTTTACGTCCTTAAATTCGCGTATTACATGAATTTAACGGAATATGACGAGACGGCTTCTCTTTGGCTGAACGCCTTTTACACAGCCGACGGTTTATCCTCCAAACCGTTGGCAAAAATCTCTGGCAGTGTCATTTATCCTGTTTATGATATGTTGACCATAGCAAACACTAGAAGAGGTAACAATCACGATTGGATATCTCTGGCAATACTTCTGCCCCCAGGGAAATACTACATTGGATTTAAAGGGACTTGTGGTATTCCATACGAAAGTAACATAGCAATTGATAACGTACAGTTGAGAGAGGTAACCAAAGGAGATGGTTTACCAAGTTCCACCAAACTCCAACATATGGAACCACTGGATATTACCCGAGATGCCTTGCAAAGTAGGTTGGAATTGTTTATATTGTAATGCAATAACATTAGGGTTTCTCACGATAAGGAAGTCTGACGCATTTTGATCTAAAGTTACAAAGAAGAAAATAGATTTTGTCAAAAATTGCCTCCAGTGGGGTTTGAGCCCACAATCTCTTGATAATCACTCTAATACTCTACCAACTGACCCAGGTAGGAATCTGTTGGGCGTGTAGGAGATTTCTGAAGTGAGCTTTGTTTCATGCACATGTTGGACTTTGTTCATTTTTAGAATCAATAGAGCATGCCTTTATATAAAGGCTCAATGATTCAAACAGACAACGAAATAGTGACTTAGCTCAGTTGGCAGAGCATTCGAGTGATGATCCGGAGGTTGTGGGTTCAAACCCCACTGGGGGATATTTTTGACGAAATTTATTTTGTTCTGTGTAACTTTATTTCTGCCAGATAATCTGACAGAAACACAGTGAAAAACTCAGCTAACAACGAAAAACCATTTGGATAAAAGTTGTTTTCTGCCTTCACTTTTTAGGCGTTTCGAACTTGAATTGCGACTTTACGTCTGGTAGCCAATGTTTGTTTGAGAGCACTTCCAGTGTAACCTGGCAACTCGTTGAAAAAGCTATTATATCTGACATGCTCGGACATTCGTATGACAGTAAGTCTTCAAACAAGTTTTAAAGATGAATACGTTTCCTTTGAAAAGTCAATGGGAAATGAAAGCCAAATTAAAATTTTCTGAGTATTTAAGGATTTTTGCGAGCCGCACCTTTGATTTTTATCACGTTGTGTGTAAACCGCACCATAGAAATACACGCAACCCATTTTTAAACGGTACGAAAACGGTGAATTTGGCAGAACATGTAAACGACCCATAACGTTGAGTACATCAACCATTATTGTTTCCTTGTAGAGTCAAGTAAGCAGCTCTTTTTTGCGAATACAGATGGTTTCACGAGTCCCAATTACCCTGCAGATTATCCGTTGAACATACTTTACTCTTATCAGATAAAGGGGACAGAGGGAAACAAAATTACGCTCAACATTTCAGAGCTGGAAGTAGAAGATTATGCTTCCTGTATCTATGACTATGTCTCAGAAGGTAAATTCTAAATACCCTCTCTTAAATGGCCCATCTTATGAGTATGCCCCACCCAGGGCAATGTAAAATTACCCTTTCGTATGAATATTCACAAAACATTTCCCACTGCCCCCAGGGTAATGTAAAATGGGGTGCTACTTATCAGTACGCCCCGTCGTTTGAATACGTGTCTAATTGCGCATTGAATGGTGTTGTGCGCAGAGATTTTAACGAGAATATTAACCGTACGCGGTCAAAGCTTTAGTCTCCGCAAGATGCTCCACTCAAAAGACTTCCCAAAATCCCAGTGGGGGAAGGGAGGGGATAAAAAAATTTTGGCTCCCAACTTTTGATGCTGAGTCCAAATCTGCTGAAAACCAAAGCGGGGGAGGGGGGTTGATGGTCAACTTCCAACTTTTGTTCCAGAGTCTAAATCTGCAAAAAACCCAAAGTC